>BGPR01013129.1:0-42699 GCA_013235015.1 Araneus ventricosus
ATACATTCATATATAAAATAATATACAACATTGAAGATTGTGCTCTACAAAAAAAATTGTATCAAAGCAGGTATATTCAATCCACTCAGATATAAAATAATATACAACATTGAAACAAATTAAAAATGTAATGCAAAAAAATACACTTGACAATCAATCACAGAAAACTTCCTCATAAACACAGTTAAATATTTCACATTTTGGAGCTACCACAGAAACAGATTCAAAAGATCGTGCTCTTGATAAGCCAACATAGAGTTGTCCATGACTAAAAACCGGCTCATTGAGCACCAAACATATCTTTTCAAAAGTTTGGCCTTGCGACTTATTAATTGTCATGGAAAAGGCTAAACGAATGGGAAATTGCATACGTTTAAATTTGAAAGGCATGTTAGTCTGAGATGGAATCAAAGGGATTCGGGGAATGAGAAACGTCTGTGTACCATCAATGGATTTTGCCTGAATGATGTTTTGCTGCAATTTTGTGATAATTAGGCGTGTACCATTGCATAATCCTTTAGAGGGAGCTAAATTTCTCAACAGCATTACAATGCAACCTATTTTCAACTTTAACTCATATGGAGGCAAACCAGTTGGTGTCAAAGAATTTAAAAATTCTTCAGGAAATGTCAATTGATCTTGAGGATCTTCACTCATGATCATATCAACTGCTTTATAAACAGTTTCATTTCCCGGCATAAATTCCAACACTTTATTGTTGATTTCCATGGATCGCTCATTATTAACAGTAAGGATAGCTCGACCTTTAAGCTCCTGTGGGGTCACACTGGAAAAATCTATATCACTGTACAATTGATGTACAGGGTCTTGTATTGAAGGGTAGCATTGCAAAGGCAACTGAATCGTTGAGCCACTTTTTTTCTCTCCAATGTCCAACAACCAAGCACCAAAATCCCTTTCAGATTCAAGGGCACGCATATTTTTTGTCAGACATAACTTATGAAATTTCAACCAAAGAGCGTGTTTTTTTAAGGAGCTGGCAACAGTTAATGTTCTTGAACCTCTTAAAATTACTGGAAGAACTTGGCGAAAATCTCCACCCAGTAGAATGACTTTGCCCCCAAACGGTTCTTTACATTTTGTGAGATCTTGTAAAAGTCTATCAACAGCTAAGAAAGCATGAACATGTGTCATGGGTGCTTCATCCCACACAATTAATTTTGTTTTCAGTAACATGTCAGCTTCTTTTGTATTAGGCTTCAAATTGCAAGTAGATGTTGCATTTAAATCAATTGGAATTTTAAAAACAGAATGGGCTGTTCTCCCCCCTATTAATAGAGTTGCAGCAATACCTGTAGATGCAACAGGAATAACATCATCACCTCTACCACGTATTGTGTGAAGCAAAGTTGAATAAACAAAAGTTTTTCCTGTCCCAGCAGGACCATCTAAAAAATAACACTTGGGTGTATCTGCAGCGTTGTTGTACACTGCACTTAATAAGATTTCCACAACATTCTGCTGTTCACTATTTAACTGCATAGTATAACTATTAGCTTTAGCCTGCTCTTCCACAACATCAAAGTTCGCTCTCTCCAAAACACTTGCAGGCAAATCTACAGTTGGTAGATGCAGTTTTTGGAGACTTAAATTGTAGGATGTAAGCAGTTCCTCAATATCTGCAAGTGCATAGTGAGGTCCAGTCTGCTCAGAATAACGATGCACAAAGTCCTCACAAAGTGAAACTTGATGCTGCACCCATAAATCTGGAACATCCTCCACTTCTCCAAAGCCACAAATCATTGCGAACAGCATGCGCAACTGTCTCGGAGATTGAAATTGTGCAGCTTCATTCAAAGCATCATGCCACTGCTGGTCACCTCGAAGAAGTCCATACTCCTGACATGCTTGTTGAAATGTAATGCATCTTAACCCATTTACGGTCAAAATATCATCAAAACTAATATCCCCAGACTTGCGCAGTAGTAGCATCCTCAAATAGTACCTCTCAGAATCCAGTATACTAACTACTGGCAGTCTCCCAATAACATTTTGTCCACCACGTTGTCGCTTCTTCCAATTTGTGGTACTCTTATCAAACACATAATATTGTGGAATATCTGAGTAAGAAATGTTGTGAGCTGAAGGATCATTTTTGTTTAGTTCAAACCATGATGTTAGTGTTGTTTTTCTTAAAGCAGCTCGTTCAATTGCTTGGGCTTCTTCACCGTCTTGGTACACAATCGGCTGTTGCTGTGGTAAATGCACAGCTAAGCGCACTACAGTGTGGGATTTATGCGACAAATTAAATTCATTGAAACGCCACATGGCTTCAGGTGCACTAACATACCTACCTTCAACAAAACTTAAAATTTCATCATGATCCAGAGCACCTTCTTTTTGTATTTTGACCGAGGCTGCATCATGTCCTTTGTATACATATTTATATAAGTATTTGACACTTTTAACTGAGGCACAAACTTCAACATTAATATGCGCATTAAATTTTTTAAGCAACCAAGGATTATAGGGGACAACCCATCTGTTATCGATGGAATATTTCCCTACCTGGACAGGTTCAGTGGCTCTTCTGCGATAAATAGGGTATCCATTAACATTTTCCTCTGTATCATCCTTGAATTGTTTCGGAAAACTTTTGCAGCACTGTCCATCTCTCATGCATGGGGAATTTATATTTATAGTTCCACATGGGCCATGTACCATGCATTTTGTCACAATTTGGAAGAGTCTAAGATCAGTGCAAGGATCTGGAAGTTCTGCACTCACAAACTTGTCAATGTCATCTTTAGTGCGAATTTTGCTTTCTGAATCTAATGTTAGAAGAATGTGGGCATGAGGCAAACCTCGCTTTTGGAACTCAATAACATAAATATAGGCCAAAACAGTTCCAAATATTCCATGCTTGCAAATATCTTCTAAAAGTTCTTTTAATTTCATATTAAATACACGTACAATAATATCAGGTCGGTCTTCAGGACGTTGCACACCCTCCATGCTATTTAAAATTTCAGACCAAGATGGGTTGCAAGTAAATGTCAGAAAGAGATCTGGCTTACCAAACTTGCGTACCATAGCCATTGCATCTTGGTAATTTTGTTGCATATGACGTGGGCTCCCTTGGAAAGAAGATGGCAGTATTATAAGTTTTCCAGTGCGTATATTTTCATTATGTGCTCGACACTCTAAAGCATCTAAAAGCCCCCGATAAAGTTCAATTCGCAAATCTTTTTGATTTTGTCGCAAAAAATGTAAACGTGAGCCTTCGGTTTTAACATATGCATCAACAATATATTGCTGAAAAAGCTTACCACTATTGTGCAAAATACTGAAACCATTTCGCTGGGAAAGTCTGTATGCATAATATTGTAGTTGAGTGACACGGGTGCGCTTTGCTGTTCTCCTTTCTTCTACATGTTCCATTCCAGTGTTCCAACTACACTCGCCCCTTGGAAATAGCAAAGGATAGGTCATTGGATCACAGCATTGATTTAAAGGTGAAATGCTTTGGCATGTATTCCCAACTGGGTACACACAAATGTCTCGGTTGGCTGGAGGCTCTCCATTATCACCTACAAATATAGCTGCTACTTCAGTGCATAAAGTAGGAGCATTATAGCGCCGCATATCCAAATTTTTATCTTCCAAAAATACCATTTTCACTGATGTAGTTGGGTGCTCTTGTACCAATCGGTGCATTTGAAGATAAGACTGAGCAAAGGGATTGATTTCCCTTAACATAAAATCAAGTTTTTCAAATACATGTTGCAAGCAATTTTGATTGTTACTCAAGCGTTCCTCTGTTGCCTCACTGGAGTCAAATATATAAAGTTGTCCGTAACTTTCTTTATGTTGGTCACTTGCATACAGGGGGGAAACTCTGTGGTACACTTGACCATGTAAACGGTAACAGTATGGCCCAGTTCCACGTGGTGGTTTAATTTGTGCTCCCATCGAAGCGAATGCAAAGGCAGAATTGTATTCCCGAATTCGCTGTCGATAATTTTTAGCATCAGGTGAATTTTCAGTTAGCAATACTTTCAATAGTTCCGGTGCATCCAGAAATGCCGGTAACTGAACCTTTCCATCATGGCAACATTTTGTATACTTATGGGCAGTATTTTTCTCTTCCTTCCAATAAACAGCCCCACAAAAACCGCACTGTTCGGACATAGTTCCACAATTATGCTCCTCAACATCGTTTCGAATACACACACGTTTTGTTCGACGGCGATTATCGGCTTCGTTTCGAATACTTCGCCTTACAGTGGATTCCTGAACTGTTTCCTGGCTCCGTTCAGTTCGCCTCCAACAGCACGACTTAAATTCATTATTTTTACAAATTTCCAACTACTAAAAATAGTTTTCAATAAACGTGATCACACGAAGCAACTTTAGACTTTCCGCGGATGTAAACAAATCAAACTTGCGAGCTGTTGCCAAACGGCGATTAAGAAATTCGACCCTTTTTTGTCGCTACGTAAGAGAATTATATATATAGATTATAAGCGAAACTAGAATGTTCTTCCAGTTTCTCATTTTGAATTGAAGTAAAATATTTTCAAAGTTAAGCTCAAAGATTATTACGAGGGCCATATTTTTTCAACCTTCGATCGAACCGCTTAACATGCAGATAAGTGGTAGGAGGTGGGGATGCGCAGTAGGCATATGCGCATGTCTCTAACCATAACCTCAACTACTGCTGACGCCAGCTGGCCATTTGAGCTGAGCTGTCGGCATGTAAGCATGGCTGGTAGAATTGATACTCCCGCCAAGTGCGAGTTAGTTATATTTTCTTCCTTCAAGCAGAAGGTTTATTACTATCAATACAGCTGTTTCTTGCAAGTCTTTACGAGACTTCGACGAGTCATTCTGACTTCTGGAGATGTCCTTATTCATGACAATGCCCACCCTCACAGTGCTGTTGTGACCCAGCAACTTCTGAATCAATTTAAATTGGACGTGTCTGCCCGACTTAGTGACGAGTGATTTCCATCTCTTCCCTGGATTGAAGAACTGGCTAGGAGGCCAAAGCTTCCAGATTCAAAACAACGTTAAGACCCATCTCACATCACTTTCGGCAACGTTCTTCGAAGAGGGGATCCGAAACCTGGTCTACAGAAATCAAAAATGCTTCTTGTGAAAAATCTTCAAAGCGATTATGTCGAAAAGTAACTAAGTTTGAACATAAATGTTGGTAATAAATTCATTTTGTTCTCTACTTTTCTCTTTTCTTATGGTCCATCGGAGGTTGAAAAAGAAAACGGCCCCTGTAGATATATTTTTTGTCTTATAATCAGAAGTTATTAAGAATCATGTTATAAAATTCTCAAAGAATAACAGTGAGATATCGGTGATAAGGTTATGTGTTAGGCACAGGAAGCGAGTTTGCCAATATCACTTGTTAGTCTCGTAAAGTAGAGACAGCCAGCTTGAGTAACACTAGTTATGAAGAGCTGCTGGATAATAAGCTAAAAGCGTCCCGGCTTATTGCACGCAGTGGAATTTCTATGAGATAGAGCATTTCAGAAATGACGAATCGTATAAGTTAAAAGAGACATTTATTTAGACGACCACGTTGAAGAACATATTTACAGATCACATTTTCCTTTAACAAGGTTGATACTTGTCCTACATCTTATAGGTACAGTACCAGCAACAGCTTACATGGCACTGAAGACTCTCCGAGGAGAGAATGCTTAGAGGACCTGCAGACCGTACCTCTTTCTCTTTCTAAATGACACAGTAGAGACAAGTATATATACTCTGCTAATAATCAGATCTACATATCAGCTGTGGGAATCGGATAGACAACGTCATACGATTCCGATTAAAAAGCTGCTAAATACGGATGTCAAATGAAGTGACTAGCTCAAAGAAATGACGTAAAAATCTTAAAGAAAGAATGCTTCGAATCTTAGAGTAAAGGTACGAGAGACAATTTAGAAAAGATGCAAGCTTCGTAGCTTAAAATGCATAATTTCCTAATATTATGTGTGAAACACAATAAATTAAAAAAGATTCAAAAGATATAAAATTATGTTTTAATTTTACAAATATATTTTTATCTATAATTTTTAATTTAAGCAGTTTGTTTTAAAACTGGTATATATAGCACAACTTGTGATATTTTCAAAATAAAAACAACTGTAGAAAATAAGATTTCTTTAAATTTATCATACGAACAAAAATGAAGAATCTTAGACGCTACAATTTTAGTAATCTAATTATCTCCATTGCTTATAACTGCAAGGAAATTTAATTTTCAGACAGCGGAAACATGACAAGAGAATAATTTAATAGGAAACTTTAAAACTGTTTGGAATTGAAAAATGAGTCCTTTAAGTGTGTACAATATTTATAAATCATTATATTGCGTGACCGCTAAGTTTATTTTTATTTTTTTAAAAATAACTTCATGTGAAGTTTTAATTAATATTTACTTTCCGTGCAAAACTTCATAAAATTGTCCAAAAATATATTAAAATATGAGATAAAAAAAGCCAATAAATTAATTCCTTTAAATTTCTAAGGACGCGGGCTTTCCACCATTTCCAAAGGGAAATGTTTTGTTCTTTCTGCTTCAATAATTAAAGAATATATTTCCAAAAGACTCTTTTCTGGAAAGATGAAATTATCGCCAATTTCATCTGCTTATCGTTAATCGTTGAAAGTTCTTCTGCAGGGGCAATACTTTCATCTCTAGAAGTTTCTTGGCGAATCAATTTAGCTTCATCGACTCCCCCCAAAAGGCCGTTGACTGCATCTTGAGTTGATGACGAGATTTCTGAGTGCTAAGGAATTTGATAAATTAATTTCGTCGCTGGATAATTCAAAAACAAGTAATTAATGATCGCTAACTATGTAGCCAATAATGACGCTTTGAGCTTTTCTTCAAGAAATCTGCAATCAATAAGACGGAGATAGCTTGCTCGTAACACAGATTTTTGTTATTTCGCAGTTCGCACACGAAAATATCCGACGACATCAAAGAGAATATCTTTCTGAAAATTATTGGGTGTCTTCTTGCGTATTTGAGAATTAAAGTAATTTCAAATCTTAAGATTCTCTAAATTATTTTACTTCCCAATCATTTGGGTTAAACATGGCTTTTTTCATTCTAATTCAAATGGTCGGCAATTAAGAATAAAATTTAAAAAATGTTCCACGTTTTAAAATGACAGAGCTTCTTAATTTAGATAGTTAATTTTGGCGTATTCATTGCAATTTTTAAAATTTGGTACAATTAATTGAAATTGCATTTGGTCAAAATATTAAATATGGTATTCTTTGACAAGACAAGTATAAAATTATCGCATATTTCGAATTATTTAAGATAAAACAGGTTTATTGACCATAAAGAAAAATATGAATTCAGTTTCAATGAAATAATAATTCGACAAATCAGCCCATTTAAAGGTCTGTTTACATTTTTGTAAAGTTTATTTTAACTTATTTCTAATACGAATACGAGTAAAAGACTTGTATCGTTGGAAAGGTCTTGAAATGAAGATTTCAAATATATAAAAATAAAAAATAAAAATTGAATTTTTGGAAGTATATAGGAAAGTTCTTATTGTTCTCCTCTCAAAACATTGAAAATTGTTTCTTTTGGTCCCGTTATCTTCAACACAGTATATAGAATACAAATCAAATATTTGGCAATGTGGCTATATTTTGAGATAATCCTTTTTAAATTCCCATGTTGGGAACTTTGGAACAGAAGAACTCTTCTACACATTTTTTCATTGTAGACGCTTATGCAAATGTAGAATTTTCACAAATCAACAGATCGGTGCCTTGGTTTGACAAGGAATAACCTTTCGTAAATTTGAGAAACCGATGAAAATTGGTGCAAATGTATTGGATGTTTGGAATTCTGAATAGTTTGAAGTCTAATTGGAATGCCCGGATGGCCTTTTGAGGGCCTCGCTGCGAGGGTAGTGGAAAAAAAGTTTTTTACTAGATTGTGACCTCGCGACGAGCCTAAAAAATCGGAAATCCGCCGTGTGAGGAGGAGGAGTAGAGGGATCGAATATTGACGGTAGCGCACTTTGGAGCCTCCGTGAATGACGTGCCTAATTTTTCGACTTGAAGGGGTGGAAAAAACCAGTATTGGGACAAATGGAATAGCCTAGCCTTGTCATCCGTTTGTGCCTAGCCGAAATCAGATGTTGAAGGAGTTGCCACCGAAACTCTTCAGTTTTCTCCTCGGCTAATTGAGCTGTATCAAGCGTGGCAAAGTCGTGATGCAATAAAATTCATCGTATCGATTCCTCTGGGCGTTTCCGTCGAATTGCTTCACGATACAATGTTGCAGTAGACTACTTGACGGGACAAACAATTATTACTGAACAGAGAAAGGCAGTTGCTTGGGAATATCCTTTACCGCAAGTCCTTTCACTCAGAAGAAACGCACAACACCTAGCTCTTCTTCTAGCGTACACTCCTCCAGCACAATTTTCAAATGCAGCTGTGCGTGTGTACAACTGCTATCTCATAAATTTAATTTGAACATCATACAGTTAAATTGTGCGGCCACTTATTGACATATTTAGAAACAATTTACTAATAATTCGCGAACTCTTATACCAGATTGCAACTTACTTACTGACTTGCCCTCGAATCATTCTTTTCCCCCAAAATTTTGAAATGCATAACACCAAGATATCTCCACTAGTTTTTCCCCTCAACAGTGTTCTGAATAGGAATACATTTATTCAAACCTACATTACGAGCTTAGATGTTTTACAGGTGTTTATTACAATATTTAAGCTTAATCCTTTATAGTTTTCTGGTATCTATACTTAACCATCTTCCAAATATTTTTTCTGGTGGCTCGAATAAGTATTGTAAAATGATAAATAGGATAATTGTGAGCTTAACATTCGATTTAGATACAATAATAACCCAGAAAAATATTAATTATTTAGTTTAATCATAATTAATTTCAAAAGTGGTAAGTATGCTTACCACTGCCCGTTCGCGACGTGAGTGATTTCGTAACGACATTAAGTTCCAGGGTTTGTCATTAAATTTCAAATCACGGAAATTTTTTCCGAAATACAAAAAAGTTGTATTGTGTTCCTTATGTCTAAAATATTTTTATACTTAATTATCAGTATTTGTTATTGAATTTATTTAATTTAAATTCCACTTTCATTTTTAAAACTCAACAAAAACTGTTGATGCAGTATTAATTTCTTTCAATTCAAGATCTTCCTGTTAATGTGTGATCGACTTTATTAATGCTATTTCTACTTCATTTTTAGTGTGTTTATTATTTAAATTCTGTTGTGTATGATTTTTTAGTTTCTTTCTCCGCACAAAAAGTGGTTAAGATGTTATTAGTAAAATTGTATTAGTTTGCAACAGTTTTATTGTTATGCAATGTAGCGCTCCGCCTAGCCGTCCCACCAAATGCAAAATAAATTTCAAAATTCAATGTAATAAAACATTTAATTTCAATTCGAAGAAATTCCATGGTTTCTTACTAAAAAAATTGCAGAAAGTTGTTTTAAATTACCTAAAATTAGGTGATAATTTTACTTATCAGTAAACATTCTAAGATATTTTTACTCATAACGCGCAGTGGTAAGTATGCTTACCACTTTCAGTTTCCCCTGAATGATCTCCGGTAAGTATATTTACCACCCCTTATTTCATAAATTAATTGGTAAATCAGCAAACTTTTGATGTTTTTGTATTTACAACACCAGTTCATCATAACTCCCAAAAATATTATTTGGGTATGCCCCGGAATTATGTCCTATAAAAGGTAAAATTCTTCGAAGTGAAATCCAAAGTTTATACTAAAAGAAATCTACAGAAACAAAATTTATTCATGAACGAGCAAACTAGACTGTTTCTTTTGACGCAAAAAACATAAAGAGCAGTCTTGTTTCAGAAATAGTAGCAATAGCCATATCCCACAGGTCTCCGCAGTTGACTTCAAAGTCTCTATTTAGCGACGCATATTTTAGCTAAGAGACAATGCAGCGCACAATGCACTTGTTTTATGATTCTATGAATGAATGTAAAATTCTCTGTTTTTAGCATAAAAATTCCCTTCTGTTTTTCCCCCCTAAGATGGGAAGCCCATAAATGGGAAAAACATTTTAAAGTTATAAAAAAGAAGGATAAAACAAGGTGTTGTTTTACGGTAAGGTATGTTTTTGTTTTATTATTTTTAGCGGTTATTATTTGACATGAAGAAAAACCAGCGGGAATAGCCCCCCCAAAACTTTCTCGCATACGAATAACACGGGTAGGGGGGAAAATACCCCTCGCGCCGGTAACGTGCGGTATTCCCTAAGGTGGGGAAAACACTCGCTCCAGCGTTTGCACCTTTTTTTGCGTAGAATGGAGAAAAACCCGAATAGGTTTTTTTTGCGTAAAATGGAGAAAAACCCGAATAGATTATTTCAACACCGTTCTTCAACAGATTTAAACGAAAATTGGAGGAAAATCTAGAACTAGGGATTCAAGACTATATACGAAATTTCATTTGTCTAAGTAATTGTTTTAAGAACTTATTGCGTTCAAAAATATGCTATTATACAGACGGTCAACCCCTTGACGGATTTGGCCCCAAATTTTATTCGGACCTAAATTCCTGATGAGAAACTGTGAACCAAATTTTATCCATCTAGCTATTCAAGTTTCTGAGTTATAGAGTTCACATGAACACAGACAGACAGACTTCCCTTAGACGTATTTTGTTCAACATTTGATGGAAACCTACAAATTATGAGTAAAGATCATATACCGAATTTCATACCCGTAGCTCTAATAGTTTTTGAGTTATCGTGTTCACAGACAGACCAGTTTTTGAGTTATAGTGTTCACATGAACACGGACAGACAGACAGACTTCCCGTTGACGGATTTTGTCCAAAATTAGATGGAAACATACAAATTATGAGTAAAGATCACATACCGAACTTCATACCCGTAGCTCAAATAGTTTTTTAGTTATCGTGTTGACAGACACACAGACAGACATAATTCCAAAATTGTGTTTTTCGGACTCGGAGAAGTCTAAAACGTGTAGATTGGTCAAAATCTCGAGTTGGAATTTTTTGACGATTATACTACTTTCTCTTTTTCTGCTTCGTAAACTAGAAAATAAAAAAAGACTAAAAATTCCTTTACATTTTTTGTTTCACTATCCTGAAAATGTTCTGTTTTTCTGTATTAATATTTTTGTGTTGCCATGCCATGGGGGAGTACTTATTTTATTCTAAGAATTATAATGATAAATTAATTAATTATTAAAATTAAATTAATTAATTTTAAGTGACAATTGTCAGGTTTTGTAAACATGTGCTTTAGCATTGTCGTGTAGCTTAAAAAACTTTATCCTTCAATATTATGTTATTTTTCTTAAAGGACTTAAGAAATTAATTCTCATAAAATCTCCTATAATTCCCTCTTCAGTATGAATAAAATATTTTCTATTGTAATAGCAGTTGAATTCAGTTCTCATAAATGTAATAATGTGGAATAATTTACTGATAATAAATGGTTTGTTTGTTTCATTTAGTTACCGTCTCGTGGAAAGAACAAAAAATATTACATATTTGTTAACAAATATCTGAAAAAAGTTCTGCTGTCTCATTTTCAACAAAATCCAACTTTATTAGATAGTATATTTAATAATATTCAGTTTTTAATTTATATTAGTCAACACTTAAACAATATGCACCATACTATTTTTGTATTTCTATGAATTATTTTTTTAAGATAAGATTTTAAGAATTGATGAAATTTATGAAATTAAGTTTTAAATTTCCAAATTGCATAGATCTGATTTGTGTTATACAGAAGTTTAATATAAAACCAGAATTATTGTTATCGACTAATTTACAAGTTAAGCATTCAGAAATAAAAATAAATAAATTTAACATTAGGATAATCATTTTACAATTACACATAACTTAACAATAGCATTTTTGGAATGACAATGATTTTATAACTTAATGCGGATAAAGTGAATCTCTACTCGGATTTGAATAATGCCCTTTGAAAAAAATTGCAGAAGAGCAAATCTTACCATGAAAATAACCTATAACGGAAACAAGAATCACGTGAAATATTGTTTAGCAACGGATTCGGAAACCTCTCCGCGCTTTTACACATGCGCCAGGCGGAGTTATTTTCTGTTAGCTTTGCTAAAAATACTGATTGCCAAAATGTTCTTTTTGATCAACCTTTTTCGAATCATGGTTATTGTTAGACGAGATCTAACATTAATCAATCAGTAAGGCAAACCAGTTTGGGTTTATGCTAGATAGATTCTATAAACGTCACATCTTTTACCGATATAAATACGGTTAGAATTGTGATAACGTTGGTTACAGTAATGTGTAGTAGTATTATTAGAAATGACGAACTACTATTACATCGCCCTTCTGCTGACCCCGGCTAATTCTATTTCGTAAGTATGTTTAATCGATGATTAAGATTAAGGCGGTTTTATTTATACAGGGTGTCCAACAAAGGACTCCCTCATTTTAAAATTAAATAACTCGGCAACGGAGATCGATAGAAGAACGAAACCAGTGATATGCTTAGTCTGAAAGCCGTAAAAATCTGATACAAAAGTTTCAAAATTAGTTATAAATGTTGCCGACAGGTGGCGCTGTACGTTGTAATCACAGTTCAGATTTCGAGAAGAAAGCTATAAACTGTCATTTGCAAGTAATCGTTGCAATCACATCATAATCGATTCAAATTAGGCATTTTTCGTGCTTGCCAAGGACAGTTTATAGATTTCTTATCGGATTCTGAATAGCTATTACAACCTGCAGCGCCACCTGTCGGCAACATTTATAACTAATTTTGAAACTTTTGTATCAGATTTTTACGGCTTTCAGACTAAGCATATCACTGGTTTCGTTCTTCTATCGATCTCCGTTGCCGAGTTATTTAATTTTAAAATGAGGGAGTCCTTTGTTGGACACCCTGTATATACTTTTATTTTTATCATCGAATAAAGATGTTTATTTTAACTATTATTAGTCGTCGTCAATTATCTTGTCATTGTCATGAATGTATCTAAACATAAATTAAGTAAACTATTTGGGTTACTCTGTTTTATTAGATATATTACTGATCGCGTTTCTTTGAAAACCAACGGTAATACAAGATTTTCATCAAAAAGGGGGGAAGTGAAGAATGAAATGGGGATGTTTACATTTTACTGACCGTGATCTACCAAAGAACTCCGGAAATGCACTCATATGACTCATTGCCTGACACCCCTTTCCGATGTAAAATCGTCCAAAAGTGGTAATCTCGGAATCCGTTGCTGAACAGTACTTCTTCAGATAATCAACCAGAAACGAAAATTTTTTTCATTCAGCATGAAAGATGTAGTTGTCTCTATGTATAAGGAATAAAACAATAATAAATTTAAATGTCCGATAAATGCTTATTCGTTATACTTTGTTTATACAAATTCTTGAAATTTTTTTTCTTACGTGAAAAGATAATTGACAAGAAGTATGCCTCATTCTTCTTCAAATCGTAAGATGCAAAAGTTTTATCAGTAGAATAAATTGTATCAATTCTAATTAAATGCATTATTCGATGAAATATTAGAATAATAAGTAAGTCAACTGGCGAACAGTGGCCTCAAATTCATTTTTTAAATTTTTTAACTAACCAGTTTGAAATTTTGCAGACAATAATAGGAGCACTATATAAGACAACACACAAAACTTCACTGCAATATATTTCTTTCTTTCTGAGTTATGAGTATAAATGTAATTTTTAATAACAATTAATAGCACACACACAGTTATGACAAATGTTCCAGGCTCTCCAAAATTAATCGAAATCATACTAATTTTTTTAATTAGTTACTCTAATCCTTTTCAAACAAAAAGTGGAATTAATTTTTGTTTCAGACTCGATAATTCGAGTCTCGATTGTTCGAGTTTTCCATAAATCCGAGTTAGTGAAAAAAATCGGTTTAGCTACCAAATAATGACCAACACATACACAACTCGTGAAAGAATTACTAGTTTTTATTGTTGTTCGACGGGTCATATGTTCACTTCGCACCCCGAAGACACCTGCAGAAATGCCCCCTCCCAAAGTAAACAGGATATATTTAAGATCGATATATAGGAGCAATGTGTTTAAACGAAAAAAACAATTGACAATTATTTTAAGGTATAATTAACTCGTTGATATCAGCAGTAATGTAATAATATGTAAATACATTTTTCATTTAAATATACTACACTGATATTTAAAAATTGCTTTTATTTCCATTTATTTATTTATTATATTATATTTTATGATTTCGATAATTCGAGTTTTCGATAGTTCGAGGTAGGACCGGTCCCGTCCACCTCGAATTACCGAGACTCTACGGTACACATAATAACTCGATAGTATTGATTTTTCGGAAAAAAATATGCCTAATATTTAATACTAGCAGTACACACACGGCGTTGCCCGTGGAATCAGGACTTCAAAAAAGTGTGTGTGTGGGGGGGGGGGAAATGCCCACAATGACCCAAAACATTTTGAGAACAAAATCAAAACAAAAGATACACATTATTGATTTTCCCGCTTATTTTCTTTGCGATAATGACATTTATCAAAACAGAAATGTAATATTTTTTCTTTTTCCTCTCAACAATGGGGCGAATGTAATGACGTCACCTGCCGAGAGGAAGGTCACATTGCAACAATACTTTCTGGGATAGTCCGGAGAAGCTCTCGCTAGCGAAAAAACTGTTTGAACTGATCAGGGAAAAATTAATTTAATAATACGGTAAAAGATATTTTAACCGTTCTTGTTTTAAATCCGACAGAAGCGTTCCAGTTATAAACTGAAAAAATGAAGATTATAGAGATGTTAGAATGTCAGATGCGAGAATTTGAAGAAATCCTTATTAAAAATTACTCTAAAAGTGACTATTTTTCAAACATTTCCAAAAATTAGTAAATTACGTTAGACGTACGAAACAAACTTCATTAGAGCGGAAATCGTTTGTTCTTTCCGATGGTGTAACTGTTTTTTTTTCGTACAATTATTTGAAGCCCTGCTATTGAGAAATGAGTGCGAAAAATCACCCAAAACAACGAAAAATATTAAATGAAAAATTGTCTAGATTAAATTTTAAAATTCCGGCTTCGAGGCGCATTCAGTCACCATTACGACTACCTGTGTGCCGAATTTCATGGCTGTAAGTGCGATAGATTCGTCTGGACATCGCAGATACACATACACACGCACAAACATTGCCTTTTATAAGTATATATGGAAGAAAATATTTACATTTTAATAACAAAATAACTTCTATATGAATGCCAAAAATTCTTCTCCGTACATGTCTTTATGCCTCTATAAAATGTCATGAAATTTGAACAAAAATTGAAGCGCCTGGAACATTTACATAAAAGCCCTTAATTGCTATTAAAAATTACATTTATAACCATAACTCAGAAATAAATAAATATAATGGAGTAAAATTTTGTATGTTACTTTATATATTGTTCCTATGCATCCCTGCAAAATTTCAAATTGATGAGTTAAAATTTTAAAAAATGATTTTTAATGTCTCTGGTCGCCTACCAAATAATAAATATGTATGGTCTTATACAGTTTTCATTACACATAAAGCACATGTCATGCTTCTATCTGATGTTGATTCCACAAATAAAGCGACGCAATTGACCGATTGAGCTATCCGTAACTATTAACTAGGTCTTTCACAAATAATACGGACATCTACGCAGCTTGAAAAATAGTTTTACATAAATAGGCACTGATTTTAAGTTTTAATAATACTCTAATTAGTTCTACTTTATTTTCCCTATTCGAAAACAGAAGCGCATTTTATTTATTGAAGACACTGACAGGTTTATAATACAGAAAGGAAAGAAAAACCCACTATTCTTGTAATAAGAGGAATTATCTTCAATTCCTCTTATTACAAGAATAGTGGGAACGAAGGAATAGTCTATACATAGCATAATATTAACATGTCAGGTAATTATACGGTCCATATATAACATTATGTATAGAGGGCATCCGTAAGAATACACTTTACGAAGTTAGATACACTTTATAGGTTGTAGTGGTTGAACTATAGCTCGCGCAGCATTTAATATTTGATTGTAAATATCGTTTTCTTTTTATTTAAAGCATTTATTTTTTATCATATTTAATTTTGTTCATCACATTATATTTTTTGTGGCAACAGTAGAAAAATGTAGTTTTTAGAATTTTGTTGATTTTTCCGTTGCAAATAGATTCTTCTAGAAAAGAAAGAAATAAATTGAATTAAATGGAGTATTCATAGTTTATTATTTGATACGTCAAACAAGTTCATGTTGCTTCTTTCATGTTTAAATAAGTAGAAGCCAACAAGGTCTGCACCATAATGTATTATAGGATGTTTAAGGATAACTCATAATGTCATAGGAGCGGAATAGTATGAACGAAGGAAAAGAAATAAGAAAATAATAAAAAATAAATCGTTCCCATTTGGTGAAATTAAATTTGCTAAGTGTTCTATATTCGGAAGGAAAGAAAGGTAGTAATAAGTGCAAAAATTGCTGCAAAAGTTAAAAAGCATGATTAAATTAAAAAGTGCAATTATTATTTATTTCCTGTCCGTGGAAGCTCACTCAATTTTTTATGTGAACCATGCAATTTCAATTCTTACATTTTTTCACTTAAATTGCTTGTCAACTAACGTAAGCGCAAGTCGAGCCCCCCCCCCGGCCCTACCTAAGCAGTCGGAGTCCTAATAGCCATCACCGGCTATGGCCCAACCTCTTCCAAAGGAGGTACCTCCCGTCATAAGAGGAGAAGTAATTCAACCCGACACCATTATTGTATCCCCAGGGAAGCCAGAAGCCGCTTACTTCTCCGGCAGCTTCTCATCCACGTACTAGTGGCGCCCCCTGCGGGAGTGTCAACTAACATAACCGGAAAACATAATCACCCCGCCCTGCCGTAGCGTCCGGGATTCTGAATGACAAGAGCCGTAACGACAGCTCGAGTGCTGAGGTCGGAGTCCTATTAACCCATCACCGGGCCACGGCCCGACACCTCCCGAAGGAGGCATTCATTATCAATGGTGGAGGGACTCAGAGCCTCACCATTTCTATGACCACAGGGGAGACGAGTTCCTGCTTACTTATCCGGCAGCAACTCATATCCGTGCACACGCAGTGTCCCCCTGTGGGGTTGTCAACTAACATAATGGGGAAACCGAATCACCCCGCCCTGCCGTAGCACCCGGGTGCAACTGAGGGACAGCCGCTGCAATAGCTCGAGTGCTGAGGCCGGAATCCTATTAGCTCATCACCGGGCCATGGCCCGCCCTCGCCCCGAAGGAAGCACACACTATCATGTGTGGTGTATTCAGAGACCCACTGTTACTATACCATCGGGGAGGCGAGAACCTGCTTACTTATACGGCAGCTTCTTATTCGTGAACTCGCGGTGCCCCCGATGGGAGTTGTCAACTAACATAAGACAATTTTATTGGAATCCTGACGTATTAATAATACTTGTATTTTATGACTAGGTACATTTGTCTACTGCATACGAATAATTCGTGCAAAATGAATTTACAGACAGCAGCAACTGACTTCATGAGATTGACAGTTATTCTGGTACTTACGTATTAACGCCAGCGAGGCTACAGATTTGGCGGTTTTTAAGTGCCGCCAAATTTGGCGGTTTTTTTACTTACGTATTAACGCCAATTTGGCGGTTTTTGTATTTACGTATTAACGCCAATTTGGCGGTTTTTGTACTTAAGTATTAACGCCAATTTGGCGGTTTTTAAGTGCCGCCAACGCCACCGCAGCTACAGATTTGGCGGTTTTTAAGTGCCGCCAATTTGGCGGTTTTTGTAAACAATATTGCTCTTTATTGGCGCATTACCGTCAATCTGTAGCCTCGGTGGCGTTAATACGTAAGTACCGTTATTCTTTCTTATAATAACCTAAATGATAATTAGTTGCTTACGTAAGATGATACTGTAAAATCCAGGAGATTGTTAAATTTTAAAAAATTGAAAGTCATTCTAGACGGAATAATTACATTCGAGAGCAAGAAAGGATGAATAATCGATATACGAAAACTGAATCCAATTCAATTCACGCTCAGAAACGGATTGTATAAAAATATGATATTCATTTTACAGGATCTAAAGATTGGCTTATAACCTGACTTTAAAATCTCATAATTTACAAGTAATACACTTGAAAGAGTAAGCAAATTATTCTTACATTAAGAACCTGTGTTTTAAAATGTAACAAAAACATGAAATAATACTAGGATATCTTAAATGCAAGGTATTCCTTGTAATGAACAAGATGTCCTGTGGGTTCTGTTCTTTTGGTACACACGAGTAACACATGCTACTCCAGAATATTTTCTCTTCATTTTTCCTCGCTTATCTGTCATCATTTATTGTCTCCACAAGTCTTGTCTTCATTGTTCGGACCGTGTTAAGTTGTGAGCGGTTTCCAAAGTGACTCTCGCCGGAAACTGAACAAAAGCCGATCCATTTCGATATTCCCTGAGTGTTCTAATTAGTCTTTCAAAACTGAACAATTACTCAAAAATTCCCTACTTTAACAACTCTGAAAAGGGAGTTATTATAACTCAGAATCTTTTGTTCTGCCTCAGAATATGAGATCTCCCCTCAACACGATGCACTCGGCGCCAAAACTTTCCGTTAATTTTTTCTCCTTTAATTTCATCTTGAACCAAAGGTGCGTGCCCATTTTTTCCCTTCTTCCTTTTCAAGAATTTTGTCAAAGGACTTAAAATCCATTTTGATTAATTACACCAAACCCTAACTATCTTCTAACCTGTTAATTATCGGGCCCTCGCTATCTCTCTTATGCTGAAAGGGAAGTGTTGAAGATGAAACGAGGTGGTATGCATGCTAATGAAGAGAGAATTCCGGAAGAATACAAGTGGTTCATTGTTTCCGCCGGAGAATGCCTTTTTCTTCCAGGGATAAAGAGGATGGATATTTATTGGGTGGACAGCCACACGTAAACAAAGGCTTTTCAGTGTACATATTCTGTATTTTTTTCCTGTTAAAGAAAAAGAGATTACTGAATTCTCCTTCATTAAGGGTATGGAAATTGCACATTTGGAAGAGAAATTGATTTCCAAAATGACTCTTGTTTGAAAGTAGACCGCTTTAATAATGCCGCATTGTTTTATGGTGACCATTTGGTTATTTATTGCAGCTGAAGCTCCTATTCAATATAAAGTTCTCAATTGTCTTAGAATTACCATACTTGTTAACTAACCAGATCTGAATCGAACACGGTTTAATCTTTATAATCCAGGTTTCATTTTCTATTTTAATGCTAACTCAGAGAATTGCATTCATTAAATAATTTTTCTGTTTGAGATTTCTGAAAAGTATGAGGAAGAAATTACGACTGATTTAATTTTGTTATAGTACGTCTATGTTTCTACAATAGTCAAAACATGGACATAAAAATTTAAAATTACCCCATTTCGATATACATATGCAGAGTGTGATAAATATATGCAATAGCGTTGCCCGTTTATAAACTTCTTTTTACTGAATGATTAAACAAAATAGTTCCATATAACTTTTTGGTCACTTTTGGGTTGCTTTAAAGCTTAAAAATTACTCAGGTTATAAATGTAGTTGAGCCAGAGAATTGTAAATTAAAATCTTAAACTGCATGACGCAAATTTACTAATTAGCGGGAATTGTTTTCTAGGCATTCAACATTTTCTAGACATTATTTGAAACATTTCATTTGCATCGTTTTACGATTCAGTTTTTGTAATAAGGTGTGGATTGTATAGGTGTGTGTATCTATATAGAAAAAAATACGGGATTCTTGAAGGATGGAAACATTCAGTAAAGAATATCAAAAAATATATTTGAGCTAAAACATATTACAGCACACATGTTTGTGCATGTTAAATACACATTATTTCTCTTTACAGCAATATATTTCGCCATTTCTGATGTACTGCACAAAGAACTCATCCTTCGTTTATTTTTACCATTACTGGAATGTTCTTAACTTAACAATACTTATATCACTTACATATACTATAACAAACTAATATTATCTAGAAACAAAAATGCTACAAATGTGATGTTAATGTTAAACAGTGGCAAGCGACAACTTAATATTTGAATTTTTTAACCCAATTGCACTAGTTATAGTTATTTTTTTATTTAAGCCAGTAAAACATCACTCGATTAACACCATCTTAACATATATTTATAATATTTTTTAAAAATTTAAAATGCAATAATTTTTATAGCATAAAATGAATTCAAAATGTTATAGCTTTCATCTACATCATAAGTCTTAATTTTTTTAAACTCCCGTTTAAAAATCAGTAATCATTGTAAAACAAAAAAGAATCTCTGCAATAAAACGCACGAAATTTTTTGAGAAAAATTTATTTCATTGGATTAAAATGCTTTAAAAGAAATCGACAGATTCCCGATTTGAAATATTGATAACTAAATTTCAGCGATACAAGAATCATTCAAGGTCTAACTGGAATCTTTAGTTCTTCATGACGAAAAACAAACATACCATAACTATTTTTTTATTGTTCTTTTATATTAGGAAATAAAAAATCAGAAAGATATAAGGCATTAAGTTCCTTATTGGGAAGGTTTAAATTGTTCCTAAAAACCTCCTGATTCTTCTCCAAGATAAAATTTGACAGCTGTCAAATATATTCTTCCTACATGCAATGTTATATTATCTTCATTGTCCAGGAAGTAAAAAATGACTTATGCATATTTTCAGCAACGTTTGCATAGTTAATTAATTAAAAGGAAGACGAGTACGTGAATTTTAAATGACATCGTTGTTGGAGAAATTTAAATAAAACAAATCCATGGAAGATGCCGTTCTAGTTAATCTGGTTCGAAATAATATAAGTCAATCACTTTGATGGAATTTTGCGAAACTTCTTTTATATAACAGGTGAAATTTAAAAACTGCAGGTTTCCTCAATCAAAATTTATTTAATCATAGTCTTTATTTTCATTTTATTTTTGACATGGTATTTAATTTAAGGAGATTCATAAAATGGTGGATCTCGAAATATAAGGAATAAAGAAACTGTGCGTTTTATTCTAAATATTATAATCTTTAGATAAAAAAATGAAGTTTTAAAAATACTTTTAGAATTGTCGGGCTTCCGCAAGTAATGTAGATAACCCAATGGATTAAATTCAACTATTTTTATCCTTTTAAATAACATAAGATAACATAAACACAATGGTGGTAAATAATCATTGCGTTACTTTCTATCATACGTAGAATCCTGAAATTAAAGAAGCAATTGGAAAACATTCTGAATTTTTTTCCAGAACTGAAAAGAGTCCATCGAAAGACTTTTTGGAGTGAAATTATCGGTACAGATAATGCTATGCACTTTCTTCAAAGCACGCTTGAAGGACTATGTAACCCCTTAACTCTTTCATTAATGAAGCGTCTGAAAAGTCCGTTCAAGCAAAGTACGGCGTTCGTTCGAAAATCCTTGCGAAATTTCCAACCGCTCCTCTATAAATGCGACAAATGGCTTCTTTCGTTAGAGTGGCTCATCCTCAAGAAAGAGCTGAACTAATTTTTTTTTGTACAGATTCTCCTAATAGCACTGAATAAGTAGATTTCTCTTTCGTTTATCAACCCTTTAACAACACAAGCTGTCATTGCGGTTTTTGAAGGGGTAATAGAGAATTCGTCTTATCTGTGAATTAGGACCCCGTGTGATTCAGTATTCTTATGTCCCAGAGTTCCTAGGCCTGTAGGAATCGGAGAGTTGATGAAAATCAGGTTTTCAATGCTAGGTTTTGTGTTCTGTCTGTCACATAGGGCAAGGAATTGGGAGAACGCATTCTCCCAAGAATTTGCCGCTTTCTGACAGATGAATCCTCTTCAAATGACCTGCTTTATACAGAAGACATAGTGTTAGATTTTATGATTCGAACCGACCAATTTTCACATTTTTGATACTCGACGAATGTTTGCAAATGCTGGTTGTCTATTCCTTTTAAAGAAAGAGACTCATGATAATAATTGAACCAACGAAAGATTCTAAAAACTCATTAGAAATTTATTAAGTCAAAAACCGTTTTGGGTACTTACGTATTAACGCCACCGAGGCTACAGATTGGCGGTAATGTGCCAATAAAGAGCAATCTTGTTTACAAAAACCGCCAAATTGGCGGCACTTAAAAACCGCCAAATTGGCATTAATACGTAAGTACAAAAACCGCCAAATTGGCGCCACTTAAAAACCGCCAAATTGGCGTAAATACGTAAGTACAAAAACCGCCAAATAGGCGTTAATACGTAAGTACAAAAACCGCCAAATTGGCGTTAATACGTAAGTACAAAAACCTCCAAATTGGCGTTAATACGTAAGTACAAAAACCGCCAAATTGGCGTTAATACGTAAGTACAAAAACAGCCAAATTGGCGTTAATACCTAAGTACAAAAACCGCCAAATCTGTAGCTGCGGTGGCGTTAATACGTAAGTACCCCGTTTTGTTATCAACACCCCCAGATTATATTCTAAACAAAGCATTGTCTGTATGATAAATAAATATATACTAGGGGGTTAAACCCTCTGCTCGCTCCGCTCCCCAGCCCCCAAGAATCACATAATGATTCTCTTGAGATCACTACATGATCCCAGCTAGCTTCCCTCGGTCGTTATACAGTTATGCATTTGTGCTAGTTATAGAAAATTATAAATATATTAATAACTGAAAGTAAATTAAATTATCTGAAATTGCATGAACTCCTAAAATTAATTTTTCATCAATTACTAAATTTAAAATCTTCTGGTATCACAGAGATATATATGTAAATGTTAGAAAGAAATCTGAATGCTAATATCTATAATTCTAAGATGTTTAAAAATCAAAATAATTTACATCAATCAGAAAGCGGCAATTTAAAACTTTCTTCCATACACAATTGACAATATCTTAAACAGTTTTATTTTCCCTTTCTTCATTCCACCAAAATTTTAAATTTGCCCTATTTTCAATGAAATGTTGCTGAGAAAAGCTTCCCCACATGTATTCACACTCACTCCAATTATTATTTAGCCAAAAAAGATATAACTTTCCTATCTGGGCAGTTATTTATGTGTTAAATCTCAAAAAAATTTAAGTTGTCAAGAGATGATATAATCCATTTTACAACCTTTTACTTGAAAAAAGGACCGTTAAAAGAAAAAAGTGGATTGAAACATGATCATATTAATTATTCAAAATTGAAACCGTAATTATTATTATATTTTTAGCTTTTTAAAATTGATAAGATTCTAAGTATACTCATGCTGCTCAGAAAGCTTCCCCACATGTATATAGACTCACTCCAGTTACAATTTAATCAAGAAAGGTACAACATTATTCTCTGGGTTGTCACTTATGTTTTTAAAACTCATAGAATGTGAATAATCGGAAGATGAAATAGCCCAATACTCAACCTTTTAACAAAAAAGGACATGTTAAGGAGACATTCATTCATTTGACTAATCGAAACTCCATTTTGTTCAAACTATTTAACTCAAAAAAGAAAATCAGTTGTCTCTGGCTTTCCACCGATGTAAACAAACCAAACTTGAGAGCTGTTGCCAAACGGCGATTAAGAAATTCGACCCTTTTTGTCGCCATATAAGAGATTTCATATATATATTAGCAAAGCACCCGTCATGGTATGACGGGTGAAATTGTCTCCTCATTCAAGAGATTTCCCTCAAATTTGACGTGTTTAAATACAGGGTGTTACGTGGCAAGAATGCGATCTTAGCGCATTTGCAGTCTGGGTAATTATGACGTCATAAATAAAAATGGCGACCGTGCAAGAAAAAGCAGTGTGTGTATTGTGGTTTTTCGAAACTAAATTTGGTTTGGGGATTTGTCAAGACCATTGTGTACAAGACCCCTGTGCCCTCCCTTGATGAACTGAAGCGCAGAATTGTTACTGCGATCCAAAATGTTACCCCACAAATGCTGGAGAACACTTGGAGGGAAATCGAATTTCGTCTCGATGTGTTACGAGCCACGAAGGGCAGCCATGTGCAAATTCATTAATCTTTTTAATATCATTAATGAAATTCTTTGAGTTGTAATTTACGAATACGTAATCGGTTTTTGCGTAATATTTTTTATTCGAAAGTTATGAGGTATGGAAACCCCGACAATAATTAATGAACACCCTGTATATATGTTACCGTTAAAGTATGAAATCCGTTATTTCATAGAATACCTAGTTATTCCATGAAATAACTGATCGTGTCCGTTAAAGTGTAAAACTCTCTTGTATTTCATGGTTTAACTAGTTATTTCATAGAATAACGGTCTGCAGCCCGTTAAAGTGTAAAATAATCTATGTCATATATCTCGCACGAATTAAAATCGAAGAAGTACCGGATGTAGAAATATCGCTCCGGTCGGTTGCTACAGCTCAAAGTTTAGGTACTGGTCAGGGATTTAAAAAATGTTCGTGTAAAACCCAGTGTGTCAACAAAAAATGTTTTTGTTTTAGAAATAATGTTATTTGTAATTCCAAGTGTCATTTTAGTAATCCTTGTTCTAACAAATGATTTTATTGTACGTTTCCATAAATACCATTTATACGCTGCATAAATTAGATAAATTGCTTCTTTTTCATTTTAATTGTCTATCATTAGTTTAATTTCATTTTAGATAAATTGTTTATTTTACACTTTAACTGTCTCTCATTAGTTAATTTATAGAATACCTAGTTATTTCATAGAATAACTAGTTAAAGTGTCAAATTAATAACATATTACACACTGTAACGGACACGATCAGTTATTTCATGGAATAACTAGGTATTCTATGAAATAACTGCATTATATACTTTAACGGTAACATATATATACGCGAGAGAAGTGTTTAACATTGACTGAAAGCAAATAAAATAAACATATGTTTTATGACAGGAAATATTTTTTTATTTACATATTATTTACATATTTCTTTATTGAAAAAACCTTTTGGTAAACAACATTCCGTGTGAAGTATTTTTCGTTGTTTAACAATTTTATTATAATACAGTAACCATGAAATTCTCAACTTGTCAAACGTAAGTCAAAGGAATTCCTTTCGGAAATTCTAATCAAATCAAAGCACGTCTCTGCTTCTAAAACGTTGCCAAAAATATTATCAGATTATATCATCAGGATTGCAATAAATAATCAGATGCTTCATGGCGTTCAATCACGCGCGTGATATACCACTGACGTAATTTACTACTTTCCATTAAAAAACCGAAATTAATTTGAAAGATATGATTAATATAATTTAAAATTTTTCGTTAACTATTGACTATATCGAGATAAATTTTATATCAATCGATAGAAAATTTGTTTCACTATTTTACAGCTATTAAATTTGAAATTAGAAAGACAATTTCTATTTTAAATTTAAAATTACTTAAATTTAGGTTCTCTAACAATGAAATAATGATGTTTAACGTCTCGCATTGCGCGAAATTTATTGTTGGTGACGTCAGAGCGTTACCGAGAGGCATATCTGGGCTATCATATTAGTGATATATAATGAAAGATATAACTTTATGTGATCACCTTTTCCGAGAGGCATATCTGGGCTATTATATTAGTGATATATAATGAAAGATATAACTTTATGTGACCACCTTTTCCGCTGTATGATTATATATATGTAATATGTATGTAATGATTTATCTTTTTAATGTTCTTTAAATTGATTCTCTTTAACGCCTAAATTTTAATCAAAACGATTTTTTATTTATTATTTCCGTTCAAATCCTGGTATAAGAATAACTGCACTTCAACTGGAAGAAATCCGGATTTAACCGCTGTAGCATGCGGAACTTTTCCCGTTTTGTCAGCTGTATAAAAAGGCTCGACTGTGACCACGTCCGTTTTTGCACAATGCGATTTTCCTATTAACGCGCGCTGCTTTTGCGCGCAAATTCTGAATAATAGCCATGGCGTCGATCTACTTAATATATCCTTTGAAAATCATCTTTCATTCATTAAAATAATAACTGAAGAGTTCCAATAGAATATTTTTGGATTTAAAATGACTGCTACCTTCTTAGATCTGCCTCTGAATTTCAACTAAAACGAATAATGTCACATCTATATTGCCATAAGTATAACGAGACTATTTGAACACAGAAGGTGAAGACTATTTGAACACCTAAGGACACATAAGGTATTAAACACATTTTAATTTAGATTTTGAAGGGGCGAAATCTTACTGTCACCTCTTAAAACGGACGCGTGGATAGAAATTATTGCAAACATAGAGTTCCATTATCAAATTATTGGAAGAAAATAACTACATATTTTTCAAGTGGCATGAGTTAACTTGTCTCTCTACATTTGCAATCAATCACACATCACACAGGTATTGATATAGTTTGTTTTGGGACAAAAACAATCAATAGAATGATTTAAATTTCCTAGAAAATAGTTTAATTGGGCAGAAGAAATTGTATTGTTTTATATATTGGTAGGTAGTTTATGCCGAACGTGAAGCAGATGGAAGGAATTTGCGTTTACAATATTTGTGACGCCAAAATGGAAAAGGTTGATTCCATTTAATGACATTAGAAAAATGACAAATTAGGATGTGGCGAAAAGGATTTTTCTTAATGATGATGATTTTAGGTTAATTGAATAAAAACATGAACAGACGTCTACATGGCAAAAAACTTTTAAATTATCCAATTTATGCTGGGCATGATAAGTAAACAAATATAATTAAAACATTGAGAAGGGTCATATATTCTATATTTTTTCAATAAATAAAGATTTTACAATAAGGCAGAAGTTATTGTGAAACAAACATTAATAAACAGTCGATATCATTGACCTAAATCACTAAATTGAAAATAGCAATGGATCACGAACTAACTGGATTGGATTTCTTTCCGTGCTTTGACCACCTCCTGAACAACTCTCTAACAACTTAACTCTCCGGATATTTCCGGAAAGAAAACTTTTCTTCTTACCTATAATTTTACAACTGTTTTTTCTTATCTCTTCTATTTCTCTTATTTTTACGTTTGTTTCCTTCTCTCAAGCACAATCACTTTTATTTTTCTTGTTTGCTTGGTTTTCTGACCAATGGATCAATGTGGCGTTTCTTCATTCTGATAAACTCGACTTCATTTTTGTCTTAAAGCAGTTTATCATTGGACCGCCGAAACTCTGAATGGAAGAAGAAAAATACATGTCGGATTACAGTGTAGGAAACAACGGGATTCCGGGTAGAAAATGCCACAAATTAAATTAGTGCTTTTTTGCGTCCTAGTGGAGTTTTCGGTGCAAAAATGAAAGCGTAAATGAATTTATCAATAGAAGCTCTGTCTTATGGGAAAAAAACAAAGTAAGGTTTTGCTTCAAAATATTTTTCCTTTTTCATATTTCTCAACCTTATGCATTATCGAAGTGAAGATAATGCTATCCTACGTGAAGTCAAACTATGTCCCAGACAGAAGTCAATTTGAAATTTAAAAGTCTTCTTCAACTTTTTTAAAATCACGTTGCAGACAAATGAAATATTATTAATAAAATTTAAAGTTATAGACACTTAAGTGACTGGAACACTTTTGAAAAGTAAAATTCTGGTTAGTTAGTCACATAAAATATTTCATATAAGCTTTTTTTAACTTTTCATTGAAAAATAAAGAAAATCATAATCGCGTAAATAGTAAGTTATTTTAAGTGACTGATTCAGGATAAGTGTGTCCGACGCCATACTATTAGTTTTCGTCCAGAAAGTCATATTTTATCTTATAAATTGAAATATGTGTACTACCATTTTGTTTTCAAGACGCCATAGAAGACTAAATTGCTAGGACTAATTTAAAACAGTGCTGTAGCGATGAAACACGTGATGTTTATGCATGATTTGTTTTTTTAGACCAAATTAAGTTTTGAAATTGAGTCAAAGGGTTTGGTTTGAGGGATTTTGAAGAGACTCTGCATTGCTCAGAAGATGTCAGGTCGTGATGGCGATGCGCATAAATCAAATTAAAGTTTGAAATTGAGTCAAAGGGTTTGATTTGAGGGATTTTGAAGAGACACTGGAATACTCGCGAGATGTCAGGCCGTGATGGCGATGCGGATAAATCAAATTAAGGTTTGAAATTGAGACGAAGGGATTGGTTTGAGAGATTTTTAGGAGACTTAGTATTGCTCAAAAGATGTCGATATGCATAAAACCTTCTAAAACTTTCACATTTTGCCATCACGCTTATACTTAATCACATGCGTAGATACAGGAAGCACTATATTCGCGTTGATCATGAAAAGTATTGAGATTCGAATTAACGAATGTTCGATAATAACTTGAGGTTCTTTCACCGAATTATTATATGTTAGGATGAACAGGTAGTGAAATCATCAAAATTCCTAGTGAAACTATCTGCAATATGCTCCAGAAAAATCTACTGTAATATGCTCTAGACAAAAGTCTACAATAAAAAGAATTTATTGCAAGCGAAACTGGAGAATTTCTGTCCCATTTTAAAATTTTAAAATTAAAATTTTAGTTTAGAGTATATTACATATTTCTTGAGTTAATATAAGAAATTCCTAAGAAGCATCTTATGAATTTCTTAAAAAGTAATATTGAAATATTGACTTTAAGTTAATGTGTGAAATACGATGAGTTAAAAAGATTAAAAAAATTATAACAGCATTAATTTAATCAATAATTTGATATAAGATGTGGCATAATAGCTCCCTAATTCACAATATTTTTCTAAACAATAACAGGAGTACAATTTAGAGTATAGGGAGAATAATTGGTTTTTCTTAGTTCTTACATTAGTAGTTACATTTTTACTAATCCGATTATCTCTATTGTCTTTTAACAGTACATAAATTTGTTTTAAAGACAGTGCATGTAAGAAAAGAAAAAAAAATGTAAAGGAGAACTATAGAGGGGTTTGCAATTTAAAAAAAAAAATAAATCATTGCTTTAAGTGAACATTAAGTATACATTCATTTTGAGAAGCAACTACTTTCATACAAAATTTTAATTAATATTCAATTTCCGCGGAAATCTCGACTCAACTCATTAAAATATCCAAAAATGCATAAAAAGGCAGAGACACACAAAAGCAAATAAATTGAATCCGTTTATATTTCCAAGGTCGCAGATTTCCAGCCAATTCTGAAGACACAGGGCGAAGAAAAATCTGTTTTTTCCTCAATAATTCAAGAATATATTACCAAAAGACTCATTTCTGGAAAGATGAAATTTCCTTCATATCATCTGCTTATCGTTAATCGTTGAAAGTTCTTCTGGAGGGACAATACTTTAGTCTCCAGAAGTAGTTTCTTGGCGAAGCAATGTGTCCTCATCAACTTCCCCAAGAGACCGTTGACTTCATCTTGAGTTGATGACAAGATTTCTAAGTACTAAATATTTTGATAAATTAATTTCGTCGCCTAGTAATTCAGAAACAAGTAATTAATGATCGTTAACTATGTGACCAGTAATGGCGTTCCTTGGTTTTTCCTTAAGAAATCTTCACCCAATAAGACGAAGATCGGCCGCTTAAAGTTTAGTTTTCTTTGCTTCTTTCCAGATCTTGCAAGATAATATCCGATGGTATCCGAAAATATTAAAGAAAGTATATATATGCAGAGTTATTTATAAATCCGTGTTTTGTGACAACTTCAATGTCCTCCCAAATCAATGAAACCGTTAAATTCTTCTCGTTCAAAGTAATTAAAGTTAAAAATTTATTTGGGTTCAAATTTTATTTTTGACTGATGGGGATTTGTGGTTTCAATTGAAATTTTTCCATCTTTCGAAAGATATCTTAACTTCATCCGAAGACACTGGTCTACAGTGGTTCGGTAGCAACGACCAAATTATTACTTTTATGATTAATTCTAATAGATATTTCAATATCTACCAGTTAAAAAGTCCACCACGTACCATTTTTGTGTTAGGTATAAGCATCCACTAATAATGATTTTCACTCTGTCGCATACAATAACCCTATATATTAGCAACCTTCCCTGCCGGGAATTCTGCCTGCTGGCAACAATGTACCCCCAACCTTATCCGATTTTTTCCGGTATTCTAATAAAGTGATGTTCTTTGGTTAGTATAGCTAAAATATATGTTTAAAGTGTCAAGCTTTTAGCACATAACTCACAAAGCTCACCATGATAACTTTTGATATGTTTGTGGACGATTTATATTAAAATCACAAGTTAGATATTTAACAGAAGAAGTGTAAAAAAGTTTGATTTTTGTATTTTGGTTCTAAAGTTGACATACAAGATAAAACTTGGGGTTCTCATGTGTTTTGCGTAAGTTGCAATGTGACTCTTGTTCAGTGGATGAAAGGAAAAAGAAGCTCAATGCCATTTGCTGTCCTATGGCGTGGCGATAACTTCAAATCATGTTGAGGATTGCTACTCCCTGTCTTACAAACAGAGAAGGATATTAATAAAAAAAACCCAGAAAATTCAATATCTAAATATCCCATCTGCCCTCCAACTTATTCCTCATGTGAGAGGTTTACCGATACCAATTCCACCTTTGAATGGAAAGATAATAAAATTCTACAGATGAGTGACATTGAAGACACATCCGGTGAAATATAGATATATTTGAAAAAAGTTGTGACAATACTTTTAGACCAGAGACTTCGAATGAATCCCATTGTATTCATCAAAAGGAACTTAATGATTTGGTGCGTGAACTGGGCCTAACAAAGTGTTTCTCGGCTCCAGACTGTAAGAATGGAATCTGCTGGCAGGGGGAACTAGCACTACATATTTCCGAAAATGAAATGTGGTATGCAGAATGGTAGGCTCTCTATGTTTTTATTTTGTTATATGGGTTAATTAAGAATTACAAATCGGGTATGGACTTCAAAATGGCGGCTTTTATTAATTCATCTAAATATGGTTTATAAACTCCATAACTCCACAATTGAAATAAGAAACCTCCTAAACCTCCTTGCAGTTTCAATGAAGTAAACGTAAGCTAAGTTGGAGACTATTCTGTATGCAATTAAGTATAAGCAGTTCAGTTGGCAGATTTGGAGGGATTTAAAGGTCATAGCTATATTAATGGGACTTCAGGGTGGATTTACCAAAGTATTGTTCCTTTTTTATGTTTGTGAATTACCAGAGCAACAGAATAGCATTTCGTAAAAAAAAAAGGAATGGCCAAGCAGAACGTCTTTTAGCCTGGAACTAGTAATGTGATGTATACCCTTCTTGTTGAACCTGATAATATTCTTCTTCCTCCACTTCACATTAAATTAGGACTGATTAAAAATTTTGTGAAGGCCATGCACAAAGAAGATGGAGGATCTTAACATTCAAGAGGACTTTACTCCCAATTGCGTGAAGCCATACTTAAAGAGGGTGTTTTTGTTGGATCTCAAATTAGGAAGTTGATTTGCGACCCTGGTTTTGAAAGTAAGTTTAATCAAAAGGAATCAGAAGCTTGGAAATCGTTTGTGAAGGAGGTAAGAGTATTTTCAGGAAACAAAAAAGATAAAAATTATGTAATTCTAATAGAAGAGTTTCTTAAGTCCTACCAAGCCTAGGGGTGGCCGAATGTCGTTCGAAATACACTTCTTATATTTACACTTAAATTTCATTCCAAAAATGTTTGGGTGGTTGTCAACGAGCAAGGATTCCATCAAGACATTAGGACTATGGAAGCCCGATGTCCAGTCGCTGGACCCAACAATGATGGGTGACTACTGCTAGCCACATAAGAGAAGAAAGTAATAATATTTAATTGCATTTTGTGAATTTTTCATGTTTTTATGTTTTTCTAAATCTAAAATATATGTATAATATCAATTATATCAGTATTCCCTAGTAAATTAATTATATTAAAAATAATAAAAATGTGTCCTAAATGATTTTGTCTGTTTCTTCCAGCACCGATAAAACAGTTATAACAAAAAAACTGTCTGTGGGACAGCTTTTTCACAATTATATTTGAATTCCACGCTGCGGAAATAGTTGAAAATAATTAATTTCATTTCTGATACACGAAACAAATTCTTTTTCTGTAGAGAAGTTATATTATTGACGATGCAATTGTACAAAATGGCCAGTCTTAGATGTCCAATGTGATTGTTTTGTCAAAGTTTTGGGTTTAACCTTCTGAGAGGTTAGCTAGATTGAGTTACTACCTTTAAAACCTCAAAAATTTGCTTTTAAAGTGAATAATTGGATCTTAATTGTGTTTAATCAAGTGTCTGGTATCTTAAAAGTATTTCATCCGTGGTAGTTTAAGAAATTATACACATAAACATGATTACCTGCTTTTGAGGGCAATATGAGAAACGGAAAAATACGTGTGAAACGCTTAGAAGGTTAAAAATTAAATTATTTAATTAAATTATTAGAAGAAAAAATAGAGAAGAAGGTTAAAAATTAAATTATTTAATTCTTTAGTTAGAAAATGCCTTAGTGTTACATATTTGGAATCAAATAATGTAAAAGAAACAAAAACGAAACAGCTGACTGAACATCATGTTCAATTCTGTTGAAACATACCTATTGCTTTTGAAGACAACAGGATCGTGTTGAAAACACTTAAGCTGGTCTGAGGAACGCTTCCTTTCTCATCTTATGTATACATTTTCAAAATGGGCTTAATTGTTTAAGTATCTTAGATACATTGTTATCGTTTAAATTTTTCCAAACGAAATCCAAACTTCATGTAAAATTCCAGGAACGGAATATATTTAAGAAACAAAAAATCTAGACATGTCCTTTCAAGAGAAAAACTGTAGATCCAGTCTTTTTTCAGATATAGTAGCAATAGCTATATCCCAGTTCACTGCATTTGGTTTTAAAGACGCTATTTAGCAACGCATATTTTGGTTAGAAGACAATGTAGCCAACAGTGCATCCGTTTTATGATTCTATCTGTCCGCGTAAAATGTTGGGTTTTTAGCGTAAAATTTCCTTTCATTTTTTTTCCTAACCTACGAAGCCGTAAAAGGAGAAGATGTTTTAAAGTTATAAAAGAAGAAACATAAACAAGCTTTGTTGTTTTACGGTTGGATTTTTGTTTTTGCATTTTTTAGCGGTTATTATTTGACATGATGTAAAAGAAACACTAAAAGTTCTTTAATATTTTTTTTTCCTTTTTTATCCAAGAAATTAGTTTTTCCGTATTTTTATTTTTGTTCTTGCCAGGGAGAAGGGGAAGATGCTTATTTTATTCTAAGAATTAAAGTGTAATAAGGAACAAAATAAAAGTACTTAAAAAGAAAAGGCTTAATAAATTTAAGTGGGAGCTTTTAGTGTTACGTAAACATCGGATTTAGCATTGTTCTTTTACATGAATTGATATATGCTTCAGTTTTATGTTCTTTTCCTTAAAGGACAATGAAAAGAAAGTTCGTCATTTTATATTTCCGTAAATAACATTCTTAGCACCATAAAGAGTTTTTGTAATGTTGCAGCAATTGGATTTAGCTTTTATAATTATAACATTGTGGAATTTGTTTGTAATGAAAATTTTCTAAACCTTTATCTGCTGTGACAAATTTTTTGGCATAACTTGTGTGAGCGGTCTCATAGACCGCTTTTTTTAAACGCTTAAAAATAGGAACTTTTATGCCTTTCTGTGAAATGTTATGAGTAAATTATGCATATTTATGCAATTCTAATTCATTTAAATCATTCATTTTTTTGAAACATAAATAAGGTAACTTTCGGAATTTAAATAACATAAAAGGAGGACTATTTTGTTAATTTTAAGGAAACAAGCTGTTTATTTTATCAGACAATCATGAAAATATATGCCTTTAATACGTGTTACTGGCAATTATACCATACTTCTAGACAAGTTAATTTAATTATACGGATTGAGATACCTTTCTTTGCAAGGATAAATCATAAGATGGAATACAGTCAAAACAGATTTTTCGTAAACACTTAGAACACACTGACTTCTTTCATTTCCTGCATTTATTTATAAGCTCATTATTGGGTGGGCAATTGGGTATAGATTGCATGCTTTTCTTTTTCAAATTTTTCCTCTTTATTTAAAAATTTTTTCTCACATTCATTCTGGCCATAAGTATACATTAATTACGCGTCCATTAGTATACATCACTTCCCATAGGACTTTAGTGAACACTATGTATTTTAATAATGTTTAAAACTACACTCCATTTAACTATATGAATATAAGTGATACTTTAATGTAAATTATCAAATACATTGGGTTAATGATTAATTCATTAGTGTTTTTCATATTTATTTTAAAATCTCAAACTTATTTTAAGTTTATACTTCGAAAAATTTCTTTAGTAGTTTGACAAGGAAACTGGTTCAACCGCTCTTAAGTTTTACCGGATTTTTGTAGTTTATTGATTTTATCTATTAATTTATTTTTTGAAGCTATTGCTGTTTCTTCATGCTTAATACAAATATCACGAGTAGCTTCGGTTAAAGGCAAAACATAAGTGGTGTAGAAAATTATCAGTTTTCTCCACTAGCCGTTCCACTTTAATCACTTGAAAGCACACAAAATTCAATAAAATTTTAAAATTTCATTTTTTTCATCCTCTTTGAAAAATTTAGATGGATGGTTTTCCTCGTTAAGCGACGAATTATTACTCAACCTAATATCATAATGTCATATTAACATATGTATGATTACACATGTTACGCTCTATACACCAAGATCATATCAGAAAATTATTTCCCTAAGTCATAGGGTGCATCAAATAAATTTTAATCCTTTGAATAGGAAAAGGAAAATATTACATTTGTTACGATCTATACACCAAGATCATATCAGCAAATTATTCCCCTAAGTCATATGGTCCATCAAATATATTTTAATTCTTTGAGTAGGAAAATGCAAATATCACATATGTTACGATGCATACACCAAGATCATATGAGCAAATTATTCCCCTAAGTCATAGGATCCATCATATATATTTTATTCCTTTGAATAGGAAAATGCAAATATCACATATGTTACGATCTATGAACCAAGATCATATCAAAAAATTATTCGCCCTAAGTCATAAGGTCCATCAAATATATTTTAATCCTTTGAATAGGGAAAGAAAAATATTATATATGTTACGATCTATACACCAAGATCATATCAGCAAATTATTCCCCCTAAGTCATAGGATTCATCAAATATATTTTAATTCTTTGAATAGGAAAATGCAAATATTACATATGTTACGATCCATACACCAAGATCATATCAGCAAATTATTCCCCCTAAGTTATAGGATGCGTCAAATATAGTTTATTTCTTTGAATAGGAAAATGCAAATATCACATATGTTAAGATCTGTGCACCGAGATCATATCAACAAATTATTCGCCCTGAGTCATAGGATCCATCAAATATATTTTAATTCTTTGAATAGGAAAATGTAACTATTACATATGTTACGACCTATACACCAAAATCATATCAGCAAATTATTCCCCCTTAGTCATAGGATCCATCAAATATATTTTCATTCTTCGAATAGGAAAAAGAAAAATATTAATAATACTCTCAATACAGAAATTTGGGCAGAGAATACAAAGGAGTTCTTATACCTTCTCAGATAACTGGAACATAAGATCTATCCATTTTTGAACTGGTAAGTAAAATATTCTTGTATTTCCTCATTAACTATCAACCATCCATCACACAGAGAATGCTGCAATAGGTTACGGATTTGAAACAATATAAGGAATCTATGTAACAATCTAACAACCTTCAGGAGAGTTTAAATTTCTTCCTATACATTTCGCCAGAGGAAGATATGTATTGAATGAATGGTACGGCAGTTGTACCAGCCGGTAAAGTGCAGGAATAAATAAAAATAATCTAATGATAAAATGCTTGTACCGCTCTTAAGGAAAAGATTTTTTCTATTGGATCATAAGTTAAATTCAGGTGCACAGTGAATTTTCTTTAATTACAATTACGCTGAATTTTGGGTAATTGTAATAAGATCATGACCAAACATTTTTTTTTTATTTCAATGAACTTTTAAATTATCTATTCCAGGTTGTAAATAATTTGTAATGTTGACCCCTATATAAGTTTAAAAAATGATTTCTATCGGAAATATTACTTTAGTAAATAAAGATTTTACAATAAAATGTTAGTCAATGAAGCGCAAACACTGACAAATACATGTTATTTTTATTGACTTAAATCACTAAACCGATAATAACAATAAACCACGAACCAACTAACTAGATTGCATTTCTTCACGTGACTTGACCTCTACGTGAAATACTCCAACAACTTGACTCTCCAGATATTTCCGGAAAGAAAGCTTTTATTCTCATCTATAATTTTAGAACATTTTTTTTTGTGTTCTCTATCTCCTATTTTTGTTTTTCTTTTCTTTTTCTGAGTGCAACAACTTTTATCTTTCTTGTTGTGTTTTCTGCCCAATGAATCGATGCGCGATTTCCTATTTTTGATAAAAAAAACGACTTCATTCTTTCCTTAAATCAGTTTATCAATGGTCCGCTTATGACTGAAAGGGTAAGAAAGGTACATGTTGGATTACAGCTCAAAAAACAACAAGGGTCTTCCAAGAAGAAAATTCTACTAATTCAATAGATGTTCGTTGGGTCCAAGCGGCATTTTCGGCTCAAAAACTGAAAGTGTAAATAAATTATCAATATCATCTCTGTATTTTGGAAAAAAAGAGTCAAATGAAGAGTTGATTAATGTCGAAATAATTAACGACAGAAACTTTTGATAGTTTCACATTACACCATAATGCTGATACTACAGTATCCCTAAATTTAAGAGGCACTTTATTCAGAATTGCTGATGATCATGATCAGAATGGGACTGAAATCTTCAAGAATAACTCAAAGCTCTAATTCCGAATCTTTTTATGATAGGGATTTAGGTAATGAGGGCATAAAAATTCTAATTCAAATTATCTGTAGCTTTATACCAAATCTTACAAAATTACAATCCGTTGTAAGTGAAACCGTAATGGTATTTTTTCATTTTTAATTTTAAATTGAAGAATAAGATTTTAAAGTTTGAGCTCAAAGTACACTGCATATATTTTGCGTTTCGTCACAAGAAAAAAATTAAATATGAAACTCATAAAAAGAAACAGTCAGATATAAACGAAAAATTAATGCTTGAAAAAGAGCGAATGTAAAGCAGACTCGAAAATGTAAAAGAATAAATATAATTTTATTAATAGTTTTGTAGTAATGTAATGTAGTTATCTTGCATAAGATGGAGAGTAGTAACTACGGAATTCATAATATTTTTGAAAATAAAAACATCTGTTAAAAACAACAATTTTGAATATTTGGCTCATTAAGAATAAATGCCTTTTCTTAAGTGCCATATTTTTACGTATGTAAGTACTTTCGACATTTATGACAACGGATAAATTTATTTTCAGGGCAAGGCAAATAAGAAAGAAAATAACAATAATTTATTCAGAGAAAGCACACTACAGAGATGACTCCATTTACATTTTATCCTAGACCATATGTTTGGCGCAGCATAATCAAAAATGGTTTTTGCGCCAGTAAACTCCACCAAACCAAACCATTTACAGAGTGCGTGATGCAAACATAAAGAAAAAAAAGTAACTGCAGAGAATACAACAGTTAAAAGCCCAAAACCACATTAATTATAAAAATGTAAACACATAAACGTTTTGAAACGAAAACACGCAATTACGAAAGCACTAAAAACACGCTGAGGTTCTAAAAGTCCATGTTGCATACTGTCACATTAAAATTATAAAAAGAAATCACACATTTTTTTTGAAATTTAGAACATCAAATAAAAAAAAACCATTAAAAAAGCAAGGGTCAAAAAGTCAAACACACAAACACTAGATCAACGCATAAAAATCTTAATATGTATAGTCAAGTGTAAGAAAAGAAAAAGAAATCGGGTCATGTATATAAAAGTTGAAAACAATTCCATTTAAAAACAGTAGGAGACATATGATAAATGTCCAGTTCACCAGAGTAATAGAATTATAAAACGATTTCGAATTGAATAATCAATCCATACAATGCTTAATTATAAATCATTGCATTACGTGACCGGTGAGTGTATATCCATTCTTAAAAACCATTAATTTTATGTCAACTTTTATTTAATATTCACTTTGCTTGTGAACCTTCATAAAAATTTTCAAAACTATATCAAAAGAACAAGAATAAGTATAAAAGCAAGTCAATAGACTCCGTTTAAATTTTCAAGGACGCAGACTTTCCCAATTCAAAGAACATGGACAGAAGAAATGTCTGTTTTATTTTTCTATTCTTTTTCCTTTAAATAAAAGAATACTCTCCAAAATCACCTTCTAGAAAACTGAAATTATCATCAATTTTCATCGTCTTTATCGTTAATCTTTGAAAGTTCTAGTTCTTCTGAATGTGCAAAACTTTCGTCTCCAGAAGTAGTTCAGTGCAATTGGCAATCGACTTCCCCAAAGTCCCGTTGACTGCATCTTGAGTCAAGATTTCTGGAGTGATAAGGAATTTCATAAATTAATTTCAGTCGCTGGCTAATTCAAAATACAAGTAATTAATGATCTTATAAATCTCCTTTTTTATTATATTATGTCTAAATAGTTCCATTCTCTAAAGAAATTCCTTTTTCAATTTTGTGTTTTGTTTCAGAATACGGCGCCATGGACTACTGTTTCTTTAATAATTTGTTGAATTTTTTTTAAAAAATGAAAGTAGGGATTTGTGATTATGTGTGATATTTTTTTCTATTCTGGGCATTGGGTAAGTTTATATTTATGATGGCTAATTTAAAAAAGCCGGATATTGATATTTTAAATTAATCATTAGCGTTTTCTGTTTTGTGTTTTGTTTTTCCTCTTCTTTAAATAATGCTTTTGATGTGTAGATTCCTTTGTCTTTGTTGGATATTTTGGGCTAAGAGAAGCTATATATTTGGTGTAATGTAAGCTTCTTACAAAAAATTCCAATTATTTTTAATCCATTTCGATCTTAGTCCTAGCCCTGAGAAAGTAGACTAGATGGATTATTTTATTACTCTGAATTTATCTTGTTTTTGGCTTTCTTTGTATTATATTGATTCTCATTGTTCTTTGTTTTATTTGCAGCTGCAATTGGCGCTACTTAAACATTGCTTACATTTTATTTTCTAAATTTTATAGTTTATAAATAATTTTATTGTGTTTTGTATTAAAGTTTAAGTTTAAAAAATTTTGTTTTTTAAATTTATCTAATTCTTCTATTTGATTGTTTTAAGCTCTAATGATCTCTAATTGTGTAGCCAATAATGATTGGCACAGATTTTCCTCAAGAAATCTTCATAACTAAGATGAAGGCCGCTCTGCTTATAATACATTTTTTATTGTTTCCTTGCAAAATCTTCAAGAAAATATCTGATATTATTTGTCGATAGTAAAGAAATTATCTTTCTGAATATTATTATGGTCTTACCATGTACTTCGAAATTTCAAAGCTGTTTCAACTCAGATACTCACTAAGACAGAATAGAACGCCGTCTCATCTCTGCAACCATGTGACCAGATCACTGGTCACTGAATGGTTTGATGGGCAAGACACGGGAATTTTATTTAAGAAAAAGAAAAACAAAATAAACAAAAAGAAAGAGATATTTACACTATGTTACAGCACGGGCATTTTCACTGTTACACTATTAGTTCATAACAGTCTTCTTTTCTTTAGATGTTGCTATACCTTTCTTTTTTGAAGGGGGGATGTCCGGTAATTGAGCTACTAAGTTCAGCTCGCTGGAAGTTGAAGGCTAGGGAAGCCAGAAAAGATCTCTGTTTTCGCTAATGAATTTGATAATACCACGAATTTTATGCCTGGAGACGAGGTTATTGCCCACACTTTTCTGCCATTCTTGTTCGAAGTTTGGCGCTGGCTTCCTGATATGCCAAGACGCTGTGTAAATACATACTCACTAAGTACAGAACAGAACGCCGTCTCTTACCCGTGACCAGACCGTTCACTGAACGGTTTGATGGGCAAGACACGGGAATTTTATTTAAGAAAAACAAAATAAACAAAAAGAAGGAAATATATGCACTATGTACAGCACAGGCATTTTCACTTTTACACTATTAGTTCGTAAAGTCTTCTTTTCTTTAGATGTTGTTATACCCTTCTTTTATTTGAAGGGGGGAATGTCCAGTAATTGAGCTACTAAGTTCAGCTCGCTGGAAAGTTGAAGGCTAGGGAAGCCGGAAAAGATCTCTGTTTTCGCTAATGAATTTGATAATGCCACGAATTTTATGCCTGGAGACGAGGTTATTGGCAACCCTTTTCAGCCATTCTTGTTCGAAGTTCGGCGCTGCCTTCCTCATATGCCAAGACACTGTATAAATACACTCTGTGGCATAGTGAAGTGTCGTGCCAATTCCACCACAACTGCAATAATCGCTGTCAGACAGGTGATACCTTTTGAGGTAGGCAGGGAAAGGTCCATGCTGAGAGAAGAAGATAACATCCTTTCTAATCCAGTTAGTGGGGCGGAGACTAACTGAGGGTATGATGTTATAGATTTTCCTGCCTGTATTGCCATTCTTCTAAGAGGGTTGCCACTCCTCAAGCATCCTCTTCCAGAGGAGGCCTTTTATGTGCGGTTTAGGAAGCTTAGTATGTGAATAGGGTTGTCCATGTTGTGTTGCGTCTTTTGCCAGTTGGTGTGCTCTCTCATGGCCTATATTGCCTGCATGCGCTTTAATCCAAGAGACTTTTATTAGGGTGTTTCATATTGAATGGGCCAAAAATAAAACATTCCTGTGAGCATTGTAATTAATTTATTTATATAATTAAACTTTATCTTGAACTTACAGTTATTCATGTGTCTAGAGATGTTCGAAGTGTGCTCCTCCGGTGACACGGCAAATGTCTACGCTGTAGTCAAGTTCTGCCTCACTCGTGATAGGAGATCCCCTGTTAATGTGTTCAACACGTTAGTTATCCGCTGCTTCAGTTCCTGTAAGTCCTAAGGAAGTGGAGGCACAAACACTTCGTCTTTGAATTTTTTCTGTCGCCAGATAAAACTTGTATGATTGTAGTTCCCGAATAAATTGATTTAGGTTAAATTAATCAATTACGTAATTCCTATTGTGCTATTCTTTTTGGCCCATTCTGTATACACTGTAAAAAATATCCGTTTTTTCCCCGGACTTTTTCCGTATATTTGACGGTTTAAAGCTGTTTTGTTGACAAAACGGTTTTTAACCGTTTTCCGCTCCAGCCATAAACGGTTTAAAACCGTCAGTTTAAATTCTATTTTTCGTCATACGGTATTGCTTCCCGTACGATAACTTTCCCTTTTCTAAAATGTAATTTTATTGCATTCATTTCATGTTTTTAATAGGGTTCCATCTCCGTAACCTTAAAACACGTGTTCTGGCAATAGTTGATTTTTACACCACTAGGTGGCGCCACTATAGCTATAGTGACTTTAAAACTCAAATAGATTATTTTTTCTTTATTTTATGAAGTCTCCGGTGGTCTAGTGGTTAGAGCGACTGCCTTTTATTTCTATGAACGCGGTTTCGATCCTCGGCTCGGAGGAGTTAGAAGTTTTGTCACCATCTTGCATCGAAATCGTCCAAGTAAGTTCAATTAAAAATTAAACTAATTGAAATTATTAATTAAACCTTGATTAATTAATATTCCTAATTGATAATAGACATCAGCACATTTCAACTCAACTCGAACAGAAGGAGAAAAACAACTCAACTCAGTCGATGACGTCACTTACTTCGATGACTTAATTTTTACGGAGAAAACTTGATTTCATACGGTAAAAAACCGTTGTGACTACGGATTTACTTCGTAACTTTTACGGTTTTGCACAACCAACCCAGCTGCCAGTTTAAAACCGTAAATTTTACGGGATTTTTTTTACAGTGTATGAAACACCCTGTATTTCATCTTTCAATCCATTTGACATTTCTGTGGCGATATCCTGAATTGTGATTACATGCAGATCGGATCCGCCCTCTTTGTGATGTCACCCATCTACCAATAGCAACGAGCCTGTTGCAGTATTTAAGGACTGATTGCTACTGTTCATTCTCTGCTCTTCCTCTTTTGTTTCAATTTGATAGCTAGCTATATAATGATTTTATGATTTAGTATTTTAATTTAATTGTTGTTTCATTAAATTTGTTATTTCATTATCGAGTAGTCTTGCTTTGACTTCGCCACCAGTTACGCACAATGGAGTACTTCTGATTTATGTGGAATACAGGTATGATGGATTGAGAAGCCGAGTAGGGTAATATCGTACTAGATAACATGTAGCACTTGAGTGTCAATAGTTCAATGTACCGACTACCTCAGCAACTATCTCTCCTCTATCAATGCTGTGAAGTTAACTTGACCTAGACGTAGGCCCCGGAAGTCATATTTCCAACTGTAGCATATACATCATCTTACAAAGCTGTATTTGCAATCTTAAACCAACCATTGTACAATATTGCACACTATACTATGCACGCATTTCACTCCATGTAATTTCAAAATAAAATATTCATTTATTAATAATGTTACATAAAAAATGTACTGGAACAGAGTTGTAGAATGTTTTATTCTTGAGAGTGGAGGCAGACTTCAAATTTTATAACATGGCCATTTGGGTAGAATCGCTGAAA
>BGPR01013130.1:0-42698 GCA_013235015.1 Araneus ventricosus
AGTGACAAAACTACAATCGTTATTGAAGTAGTAGAAATGATTGAGTCGAGCTCAAAAAGAAACATTTAATTCCCAGAAGACCGCTCATCCATCGGACAATAATATTCCTTAGTTTAAAAAAGAAACAATTCCTGTACGTTTGGCATTTTCTATGACCATTAATAAATCCAAAGACCGAACTTAATAAAGTGTTGGTATTATCCACAGTAAAGCTTAACTAATCGGCATGCTCGGGAAAATGCCGATTTCTGGATAGCTGAGTGTGATACCTGGGAGAATGTAAACTTTTTTTTTTTTTTTACCGATTCCGATTCTATCCTTTAACCATTTTTTTTTTTCTGTTGTCGATTTTGTTTTCAGCGGAAGGTGTGAACTTTTTTTCCCTTTGGTTTTCATTCTTTTGCTTTTGAACCCCTCCCCCGTAAAACAACGTACGTCACTGTAATTGTATATTGCTTTTTTTTTCCTCACCCATTGACCCTCCGTGCGGATGGTGAATGCCGCATCGAAACAAACCCGAACAGCCTGGGCCAACTCAAGACCTGACGTGCACCCAGAAAACCCACTGATCTGCCATCGAGCCCGACACCTGAACGCCGATTAACCAAGAACTCACTGCACCGACCTTAACTAACCTGTCTGTCTATCAGGTCTGACATGGCTCATGATCTCTCTTCCACCAAAGAGGTATGTAATTGTGTTCACAGAGAAATACCATGAACAGTAACATAACCGCCTTATATGTGTATACATGTATTATATTTTGTATATAATTTAAATTTTGACCTGCAATACAGTATTAATTTTTTTAAAAAATGTATATCAATTGTTTAAGAGAATTCTTTTTAGTGTAATGATGTAGTGCAAATTTGTTCATTTATTAAGTGTCTTATGTCTCATTGACTTTACGGTGAATAATAATGGAAACTTTTTCAAATCATGTTTTTATATCCAGAAATGAAATTTTTGTCGTCTTCAGAAGTAACATTTTGTATATACAGGAATGAAATTTTTTTGTAATGTTCAGAAGGGCAATATATTGTATTTACAATGTATATATTCATGATTTTATGTATGTGTTTGTATATATCGTGGAATAGAGTTGAATAATTTTTTTTAAAAATGTTTAAGAGAATTCTCTGATTACATCAATGCCTGTTGAATTTGACTTCCTGATGCTTTCACTACATAAAAAACGGTCCTTTTCAGGGCCAAAAAATTTTAATCTTTCTTGACTAAGGTGAAAGCATTATAAGGAAATCAGCTTACGACTTTTATATATTCACTAGCTGCATGGCCCGGCGTTGCACGGGCAATCTAGAATAATGGGATATTCCCGGGCGGAGAGAAGTGAGATCACGTGAGGCCTTGGGATCCATATTTTCATATGCCCGACTCCATTTTTTTTTCAACAAATATTGTCACTTACTTTCGCCAACAAATGTAAATATTCTTTCAAATCTAGTCTTTTTATTACTAATTTTCATATGCCCGCCTCCAGTTTATTTTTTTACACATATTGTCGCTAACGTAAACGTTACGTTCCCCCCAAAACTTAAAAAATCCTTTGAATCCTATATTGTTTAATTAAAATTTTTAAATCCAACCTTTTAATTAGCTTATAGTTAATAACCCAGCATTTCTCGGAATCCATATTTTTTCATATGCCCGCCTCTGTATTTCTCCTACAAATATTGTCACTAAGCTTCCCCAACAAACGTAAATCTGTTTTGAATCCTCTCTTGTTGGATTAAAACTTTCAGTTCTAGCCTTTTTATTACCTTAAAGCAGTTTGGTTTGAATGAAAACGCGAGAATTCTTATGCTTATAAATTAAAACAGATTAGCATGATATTTGTTTTGCAAAAGAAAAAATAAAACGAATAATAATAAAAAAAAAACGGATAAAAATGAATAAACATCTTCCCCCAACAAACGTAATGTTGCGAAACACCGTGTGACAAAAAAAAAGAAAGAAAAATGCAGGAAAACGATTTTTTTTCAGTTTTTAATAAATTCAAACACAGAAGATCGCTCAAAAGGAAATACCAACTTCCGTTAAATAAATTTAAAAAATGCAACACCGGATGCGAAAACTAATAATAGGGAAAAAAAGAATCCGCCGTGAATGAATTCACCATTCTGCCAATAGATGGCAGCACGTCAATTCATTCATTTTGACGTTTTTAATTAATATCTTTTTAACTAATTGTAATTTCGGAATTTAAATGGCCTAAATGGATTCCTTGGATTATTCCCCATCTTTTGGTACTTTCCGCGTGCTTCTCCGTTCAGCGGTTCGTGAGGAGATAGCCGGACATACATACATACATACATACATACGTTTGTTTACCTTCGAATTTTAATAGGATAGATAATACTGTCTTTTTTTATGTTCATAGTGATAAGATGTAAGACCACAATCTCTTTATTAATAATATTAAATCTAATTTGTTTTTAGAGTTAGTTTTTAGAATAATTATATTGTTTTAATTTTGTAACTCTTATCCATTTGGTTATCACTTTCATAATTTTCTTTGTAAGTTTTATTTGAAGAAAAATATTTTTTTGAGGCTAAAATATTTTATTCTGTAGTGATTTAAATTAAAGCATCAGTAGCAAAATAAAGCTGATTCATATATATATATAAATTTTACAATATTTTTGCTAAGACACGCAGTGTTTTCATTGTAGCAAGCGAAGCGAGCAAGGTTTGCGTAGCAAACGCGGGAGGATTGGAATCCTCCGGGGGATTGGCGAGCTTTCGCGAGCAGGGAGGCAGAGCCCCCTAGTAATAACTAATTTTATTTTAAAAAATTAGATTACGCTTACTTTAGGGGGCTTATCTCTCTCCCTCCGCGGATCCACTTCCATACGCATATATGGTTAATCAAACTTTTTATATTACAAGTATTTAAGTTATTGTTACGCACTTATTACAAGTATTTAAACCAGTATACTGTTTTAAATACTTTCAGTATATTTTTATACTGGTTCAAAATTTCCAGTATGTTTTCATACTGGTATCAAAATTTCCAGTGTGGTATCATACCGGCTTCAAAATTTCCAGTATGATTTCATACCGGTTTCAAACTTTCCAGTATGATTTCATACCGGCTTTAAAATTTCCAGTATGTTTTTACTGGTTCCGGTATCATATTTACTGGTTCCGATATCACTTTGATGCCGTATTTTGAATTTTTTCCAATAGGGTCACCTGAAAGATGTGTGGAAATATCGATTAAAAATCGACAGAAATCACCTTTTTTTTTCGAAACCTTTTAAAGGTTTTTTTTTTTACCAAACCTGATTTTTTACTGAGAAGTGGTAAAATGAATTGTTTAAGATCCACTAAGTTCTGCAGAATCACATTCTTTGACCTTAGAATGAAAGTTTTCCTTAGAGGCAATTTTTTCGTTATCCAGTTTTGATTTTCAAATATTAAAAGAAACAGGCCATTTTTGCATAGCCAACTTGCGGGCTTATCATGATTAAATTTTTAAAATGCCCATAAACTTGCCATTTAAATTCTTTGTATTTTATTTCAATAAAGGGGAAAAAAACAAGGTTTGGTTGGGTTTCTTTTAAAATTACTAATTGAGCTACAGGAATTGAAGCAGGAACGTTTCTTGTATGCAGAACAACATACATAATTTTCACTTAGTCTCCACTGAAATATATAATGATAACTTGTGGAAGATAATTGATCTATTAGTCCAGAAATGTCTCTGCAGTGTACAAGTGGTTCTTCTTGAGTAAAGTACTAGGTAAATTCTTTTTCCCGAATTCCAAATACTAATAAAATGAGGTTCCTGTAGGAATTTAGTTTTTATATTGAAGTCGCGATCCTAAGCGTTTTGCATTGCCTTTTGAATAATTTTTCAAGATTACCAAATCATTTAACTCGCATTGAGTAAATGCCTGAGCTGTGAAATTTTGGTTTGTGCACATTTTTTTCGATTTCATTACTGTTTAATGTTTCACAATCAGATGATAAATCAAAGTATGTACGAGGAAGAAGAACAGGTAAATCAGTGCTGGGCGGTACGAGTTAATTAGATAAAGTGATTTCTGAGTAGAACACTTCATATTTTTTTCGCTGATGTAGCCTTTTATTTTGGTTAAATATAAATAGCGATCTTCATGACTGACTCTTTCTCTATAAAATTGAAATAGCAAATGAAAGAGATTTTATTTTGCCTTGAGTTCCTTTCCGAAAATATTAAACAATGTATAACACTTTTTATGAGGTGCCCATTTCTTTTCCTGCTCGCCAACCTTTTCAACGAAGTAAGCACGATGTGACATTTTAACAAAAATTGGTTATCTCCGTTGCCTTTTGCTTTTCAACGTATACACGGAAAATGTGGGAAAATGAGTCTAGATATTTACCGTAAACTCTTGAAGGCATACTGCTATAAGAAATATCAATAAATAACTGAATAAACGAGTGTTTCCTATGCAATATTAAGAAATGAGAATAATACGCACGTGTTATCTTTACACATGCGAGAATAAATACAAGCAAAATAAAAAAGGAATGAGTAATTCACATAATAGACTCTCTAATATGAAATAAAAATAATATGACCTAACAATAATTTATAGTTTAATTTTATAATCTTACTTAGTAAAGTATACCGTTTTATAAAAACTGCTGTAAATTCACTCAGAAATTAATATTAAATTATAATTACTGTATGATATTCAAAAATATTTCACATTAATTTTATTAAATAGTCACTTGCCGTTTTTCTTGGTGTGTGAAAAATCTTGTGATTGATAGAAAAAGCAAATGACATTTTTATGATGAACGTGTCAGATTTACTAGAAAACTTCTGACGTTTAGCAAATCCAGTGTTGGCCTCTGGTCTGCTGAACTCTATCTTTTACAAAGATAGACTAAGCTATAAAATATTGACCCCAACGACGTTTTAAATTCTCTAGCTGTCCGTCGGACGATTAATGATATCGGATTGCGGCCTGAAGTACTAGAAAAGCTAACAAGAACCCACATTTGATTCTGTACAATTGTACAACTATTATGTCAATATACAGCGCTTAGTAAAAGAAACAAAAAAAATTGAATTTATCATGGAAAAACAGATTTTCAATATATTGTACCCTAATTATTATCAATAAATAGTGGTAATGCATGTAAGTCATGAAATAAAGATTAAAAGTGTTTAATACTGGAAGAAGACAACAAAGTGTTCCATCCACTTAAATGTATGAACAATGTCAGTACAGACAAAATATGCATTCTATAATTTTCTTTGTTTCTAAAAAAATACCTGCGCAAAAGAATTTGAAGATGGATTCTAGAGACGCTCATGAGGTAAAGCAAGGTTTCCACAAGGTATACTGTAAGAGCACGCATGCGCAGAACGAGATAAAGAGAGGATTACGGGATGTTGTTGTTACACCGGTAAAAGTACAACACCGGTTAACCGAAATAAAGGGAAGGAAGCCGTTTCGGATAAAGATTTTTTCGACTAAGCCATGAATATCTATTACTATCAATCTATTACAAGCAAAGAAACATCGGAAAGAAAGAACCTCAACTCCAAGTTTCTAGCCATAAGTATTGTATTATAGAGCAGGCTCAAACTTTGAGGAGCTGGAAGAAAAGTCGTCTAATCCCTCTGCTTTCTATCCTGGGGTTTGAATTACCAACAAAAATGCTGTAAATTTCGTGGTCATCAGTATTAATGTAGACCTTCTGCAACGACAGACGACTATTCCGAAATTTCAAGGCCATCTCTGGCTCGAAATTTTTCCTATCCCAGATTTCTACACTTAAGGAAGCTTTAATGTGTTCTAATATGCAGTTTATGATGGCGAGGTATAAAGAGGATCAAATAGACTTAAAATATTTGAAAAAACTATTTTTGAAAAGTGGACATGTTTTTGCAGCTGCATGACTCAAATATCTTAATGAATTATCTTTTAAAGCTCATTTAGCGGACAAATTTTTAATGTTAAAAGCTGATATTATTATAAATAAACCAGAGATGCATTAAAAATAGGCAAAGTGTTATATAATGTTTTGGCATCGTAGATATGGTTATAAAAATGTTCAAACTTAGTTCGAGACGGTGAAAAAAGGTTTTGGCACGGAAAATGTGTCGGGACAAATCAAAATGTGCGGTAGTTTTAACACTGCAAATGCTATTAAGGATAATTTAAAGGAATCAATAATATTTCAAATAATTCTGTTTTGAAAAGGGTCGGCATGAATAAACGGGGTCCAACCTCGATAGAATCTTTAATAGAATAGAGCCAAATACTTGCTGAAGTATATTCATTCCTATTCTCGTACTGTTTATTTTCTTAAAAATAACAATTTTATTGTCGTCTTTTTCAAAATATATACAACCCAAATAGAATCGGAATCGAGCGAAAAGATAAAATTCATATGAACTGATAACGGATTATAGTTTAATTATAATTTTCCGAAGAAAGACAGCGATGAAATTAAACAGTATGAACGTTTTTATTCTTAAATTCACTTTAATATTTTTTTAAAATTTTATTTTAAGTATACAGAAAGGAAAATAAGTTAAATGCGAGTATTGAACCTTTTTTAACATTCTGTGCTATTTTTGAATCGATTTTCTGAAGAATTCTTTTTTTTTCTGAGTTCACAAGTGTGTTGTAATGAGCTTGAAGATAATCACATCAAGACACATTTTCGATTTGCTATTGTAAAATAAATATTAACGAGAATCACCGGAAATAAACAATCTGGGATCAAAAATAAGGAGAGTAGAAATGTATTAAATGAAAAGAAGCTTCAAAAATCATAGTGGACTGAGTAAGTAAACACTTTTATTTCATTTTCTTCTACTGCATTTTAGCTTCATAATGTGAGTTCATTTGATTTAAATTGGAAAATGAAAAATGATCTTCATTAAATTGGGAAAAATACCGAAATATTGACTAAAATAAAAAAAAATTATCCTCATTAAATTTTATGTTTTTAAAAATTTAGAGTGTTTTCTTCTTATGGTTTATTTAACAATAGAATTCAAGATCCTAAATTATCATTAACTTCATTAGCTGCAAAACATTCATTTCTTTATAATTCTGTTTATGCTTCAAAATTCAATTCAAACACGAACCCACTTTCTGAGCGCAATGATTCCTTTCTTATTTCCCAAATGGTTTCTTTCTTTTTTGGGGTCTTTTGAGGTAATTAATGCTACCAGTTTACCAAAATAAAATAAATTGAATAATAAAATTAAAGTTGGTTTTACTAAACTAAAACTATTAATATGATAGGGAACAAGCTGGTCGACGAAGCTGATATTTTGTATTATAAAAAAAAACATTACACTTCAAAAAAGATTGCTTATTATTACTTAAGATTAATTTCAACATCCATCTTCTTTTCAATATCCCTAGCGGCAATGAAAAGTTTCAGACAAAAGTAAATAAATAAATAATAAATCCTGATTGTATTTAAAAAACTGGGAGTGCAACTTTGATATTAGGACTGGACGCCATTTGTGTAAGTATGACTCTGAGTTAAGAAGACGGAGTACGTAGTTAATAGGTCATCGTTTCGGCCGATTTTGTTCAAAAGTGATGCCTAATTATAGTAACGAAGCCCCATTTCCAAATTTCATTATCAAATTATTTTCGTTTCTTATCCATCACGGTCATATCCACGCGAATATGCAGGTGGACAAAGCCATGGACTTAATTGTTCCAAAAGTTGCAAGATATATACAATTCAAATGCCAAACCATATGCTAAATTCTATCCATCTAACTACATTTATACATTTTACACATACATACATTTTACACATTATTGATGGTTATTCTCTGTATGCTATCGTGTATTTTTTTTAAAAATAAGAATGATGTTTTTCGCTGTTTTAAATTGTATTATTACCAATTGGAAAAGCAAACGCGCGAAGGGATAAAATGCGCACAAACTGATGACGGAATAGTTTAAAGCAAATTATTCGAAGATAATTTAGGAAAAAAGGTATCAAGTTGAACGGACAAATGTTTATTCATCTGAAATAATGGGTGTTATTTGGAAATTCAATAGAAATATAATTAGGGTGGCTACAGTTATACTAAAATAAAACTGATATTCAGGGAATTAATGCGGGTTAGTAGAAATGGAATTCATGTTCATGCATTGGTTTTTGGCATTCATTTGAGCGGGATAAATATATTCCGACGAACGTTCCTCTTAAATCTTTTTTTTTTTACTTATGGTTTATAACTAAACTTATTTTAGCTGGGTAAATTCATATACACTTTCCGACGTTTTTATAACAAAACACTTTTCCAGGTAATCCATATGTAAAATGCTTCATGCGACATTCGTGTTACAGAAATCGTCCAAAATGTGTGCACTTACTGTTCTGTTCAAGGTACAGATACAGGGCGGCCCAGCGGGTAATGTTTGAAACGAATCGGAATTTTAAAAATACAAATAAGAGTGATGAAAATATTTTAATGATATATATTGAAATTGCATGGTAGGCAATTATTGATAAAGGGGTTCGAAGTGACTGCCTTCTTTAACAACGACAGCAGTGAGGCGGTTCTGGAATCCATCCATCACGCGTGAGCAGACTTAGCAGGTAATCGTGTGGACTGCAGTCCTTTTGTACAGCCAGTTTTTGTTGTGAAACTCCTCCTGCCATGCCCGTTGCACTGCCTTAACATTTTCATTGCATTTCGAGCACAATAAACACTCGAAAATCTGTTGAATATTTATTCATTTTCGCTTGTGACAATACGGCCTTATTCACCATCCATGGTTAAACCATAATCAGCGGTTGGTTCTGCCATGATAATGCGAAAGCTGACCGAAATGCGTCGCCAAATGTATACCCTAGCGGGTTGCTATTTTGGCATGGTATCTCAATTTCTCGGTTGTTGGCGATTTTTAAAATTACACTCAGCCTTCGAGCAAAACGAGTTTATCGCCAACTCGCCAGTTAGGGTATACATCCAGCCTATCATTTCAGTCAGTATTCGTTTGTTCCTGTAAATTCCAATTTAACCTCTGATCATGGTTTAACCAAGGATGGTGATGGTGAGTAAGGCCGTTAAACTCACCGCTCGCTAACGAAACACACATCTATACAATTGCCCGCTCTAATGATCATGCGCACCAAGTTTGGTCTCATTGCTCGCAGCTAGTGCCATCTATTAGATTGTTTTTCAAATATTACCAGCCTGTAATATCGTAAGCCAAAATTAATTCACGCACTGCTGAATAATCCTTCGATGCAGTAAGATCAGAATTATTAACCCAGCCGATGAAATCCGGAGCTAGGTTGAAGCATCTTGCGAGTGAACGAGGAGTTTCTTTACGAAGAGGCATGGCATAACCACAAAGGAGCCGGTCTACCTAAGCGTTCGGGATCAAGTAAAGAACGGTCGCCACGACAGCAGTCGGAAACTGAGGTCAGAGTCCAAACAGCCATCACCGGCCACAGCCCAACCCCTCCCGAAGGAAGTACGTCCGGTCATCGGGGTGGAGGTAACTCAAACCCACACCATTATTGTACTCCCAACCAGCTTCTCATCCACGTTCTCGTGGTGCCCCGGGGGTACGGAGAGTCATACAAGCACGCGGTCGTGTGCGAGTAGAAGAATGGTAAAGCTAGAGTTACATTTGGTTCTGTGCCATTGACGAAATGGAGTGGTTACGAATTTCATGAAATCGATAGGCTTCTGTTATTGTGTATATGTGATATATTGATATATATATGCAAAATTAAAATCAGGGTTATGATTACAGCTAAAACTTTGTGTATATGTTACCGTTAAAGCAAAGAATTCAGTTATGTCATAGAATAACTAGGTATTCAACTAGGTAATTCATGAAATACCTAGTTATTCTATGATTCCTAGTAATTCCACGTTTTAACTGTAACGTATACAAAACAAAAATAAAAATTGGTGTCTGATATATACCTTCAACTTTTTACTGTAAAACGAATTAAAAGGCATCACACATTTTATAAATATTTGTCAGCATACTAAAGAAAAGGATCTAATGAAAGCAATTTTCAAACTGTTTATTAATAAATGGGATTTTTATATACAAACATATTTATATATAAATAAATATCATAAAAACATTTTTTATAAACTAATAAAAGCATTAAAATCTGTAGTTAACACATAACTGCGCTTGGTGGCAAGCTAATTTTAAAACAAACAGCAAGCTACAAGAGACTTTTTTAGTCACTCGGCAAAGATGAGTTATTTTTTATTTATTTAACCCTCGCCGGCTTTAACTATCTACCCAAAATGGGTAGGGGCCTTGAAAGCTGGCAGGGAAGATTCACATATTATATATATAACACATACAAAACATAAAATGTAGTAAAACACACCACATGTATGTCATAATAAAATATAAGCATTTCAAAAATATACTTGAAAATGTATGACATGGGAAAACATTCAGGGACAGTTAATAAAAAACTGATGACAATGATGCAGAGATGGGTTACCACAAAAATTTTGCAACATCTCGCAATTAAACATTTTTCAACTATTGTTTGTAAGCAATATTACCAGATATCATAGATTATGCGCAAACGTTTAGAGCCATTCGTGTTCTCTAGAATTATTTGAGTAAGTATAATAAAAATGGACGAAAATGCTTTTTTCTATCCACTAGGTAAAATTCAAGAGAGAGAAGAGTTCTCTTGTGGTAGTCTCTTTTTGTATCTTTTAAACTAAGCGTTACTATTTTTAATTATTTACGTGATTATTTGATAGAATTAAACCGGGTGAGAGAATTTATTTAAGTTTTTTAAAAAATACTAAGACATAAGAAATAGAACATTTAGACTACTATCTTTTTAGAACTGAAGGCATATACAGGGTGTCCAACAAAGGACTCCCTCATTTTAAAATTAAATAACTCGACGGAGATCATTAGAAGAACGAAACCAATGATATGCTTAGTCTGAAAGCCGTAAAAATCGATACAAAAGTTTCAAGTAGTTATAAATGTTAGCGATAGGTATGGCCTGTACGTTGTAATCACAGTTCAGAATTTCGAGAAGAAAGCTATAAACTGTCATTTGCAAGTAGTCGTTGCAATCACATCACAATCGATTCCAAATAGGCATTTTTCGTGCTTGCCAAGGACGGTTTATAGATTTCTTATCAGTTCTGAATAGCTACGCCACAACCTGCAGCGCCACCTGTCACTGTATACCTATTTAACTTTGTCAGACAGCTTCATAACTATCACTATTTCGTTCTTCTATCGATCTCGGCCAGTATTTAACAAAATGAGATCTTTGACTACCCTATGAAGATCAATAAAGAAATGAAACTAAATTAAAGTATAAATTGAAAAAATGTAAGACAAAATTTCAAAGTTTAAAACAAATAAGAGCAAATAATTTTTTTTAAAAAAAGTACATAAATCTTTAAAATACATCGTAATAACGGCGCGAACTGCAGCAGCAAAAATCAATGAAGAGAATAGAACAAAATAAAACAAAAAATAACATAATGGCGGAAACCCTCTTCTCTACGTCTTCAGGGGTGAAAATAAAGCAGCAGAGCTTCAAATGGACCTTTTCTGTATAAGGGTATGAGCATATAAGATGAGCGGTTTCAGATAGTAATGTTATAAACAAATTAATCAATTATGGTGCCATGTACCGAGTGTAAAATATAATAATTATAAGAGAAAAGAAATTTAAATTTAGTTCAAGTACCAAGTATATCTATTTAAGCTGAAGTGAACTATCTATTTCCTAATATAAAACTGTATTAAATTTTCTGAATTAAAAAGACATTTGTTCTTCAATAAAATTATACATTCCTTTTATTTTTTTTTCTTTTAAACGAAGCATAGAAAAAGCAAGCATTGAGATCTTCAAAAAATCGACCTCAAGTACCGATGAATCTCCATGTTTTAAACGACCGTTCACTTGAAGTGTAGCCGTGCCATTTCTCCTAAGCCCAGTTTTTTCATCATTTTAATCGAAAATACAGGCACGCCATTTCTTGTATTTAAAAGGACGCTAACTCTGAACGAAGGTGGGAGGTAGCGATCTTCTCCCTCTCTACAGCTGCTGTTAATAGCTCTTCAGTTTTCCCCAGTCAGCAGATTTTATTATACTTACCCTCAAGCGAGGCTTCAATCTACCAAAGACATTGTTCTTTTCCTTCAGCCTCTTCAGGGTCCCTCTGAAGCGAGACTTTAAACTCCAATGTTTGCACCGATTTCAGTCACGAATTCAACCACCACAAGCCATTTGGCTGATTTCCATAGATTTTGTAGCTTTTTCCTTCTCGCGTTCCAAAATATCAGTTTATCTGTGAAGTGAATGGTCGGCTTTTAGACCTCGTAAGACCGAAAAAACCATTTTGAAGTCACGTCTGTCTGGAACGGGATAACTCAAAAACGTGACAATCTATATCAAATTTGGCAGGTATTGTTTATAACAAAATTGTAGATTTCTGTCGTACTTGGACGAGATCGGATCTATGGCAAGGATGTCAAACTCATGACCCATAGCGAGTATCTTAGCAGTCAGAAAACACAGCAGATGAAATAAAATTTTAATACAAATTTCAGCTTAATTTTTTAAGATTCCTAATTAGACTTAATTATTAATAATGAAACACAGAATTTGCCCAGGATGTTCGATCGATGTAATCGAGATAGAGCGCTGTTCAGATTTGAGGTTGGTGCTTGAATTTTGCAAACATTTGCCAGCCAGGTTTTGAAAACTATAACATATTTATCTAAAACTATATATCTATAACATATTTATCCACTTGGAACTAAAGCTCAGGAGTGTGGGCGTAGCTACGTGCCACCAGACGCAGTGTACACCCGCAGCCCTTCGCTTTCTTCGTTAGAGTGGCTTTGGGGAACAGGGGAGGGGTTTCTGTTTCTTAGGATTCGGAGGGACTGAATGAATTTCCCTTATCTTTGAAAGAGAAAGTATTTTGCTCTCTATTCCAATAGCGCATCCGATATTTTCTTATTACTAATTTTTTTAAATGGAATATTTAAGAAAGAAGTTATCTTAAATGTTAGTGATTTAGTGATTAGTTTTGATTTGAGTGTTGGTAAACAATGCATATTGGATCCTCACATAGTAGGGAATGATGTCGCTTCTCTGGCTCTCGGCGTCTGACGGGCTGCTTCTAAAGATGTCTAGCATCGCGCTTAGACGGATTTCAATAATTATTTTGTCTCCTGCTATCGCATCATGGAGAAATCAAAACTACCTTCCAATTATGATCATTTGGTTTTCTCTAAGAAATGATGAATACATTTTTAGAATAAAACAAATAAAAGACGAACCTTCAGCATTGTAGAGACTATTTAGTTTCACGACGTCATTTAGAAGCAAGCAAGTCACGTGGCGCCGAGGCAATGAGAAGCGACCTCATTCTCTACGTAGGATCCGTAAATATGCGTAAACTATATGGATAGAGAAGATCTCACTGCAAGGAAACGAAGGTTAGCAAAGAGATTTGCACGATGGAAGGCGAGACAAAGCCAAGAGACATTCAACAGAATTAAAATCGCAAATATTTAATTAATTAAATTTATTCTTCCACTTCTCGGAGATCTTTACTTTCGTTTTTGATAAAAGGTTCTTTCTTTTTTTCGTTTTAATTTTGGAATTGAATATTTTATAAATTTTGCAGAACGAAAGTTAGTGTAAATTGATTCATCATTTCTGTTTTTCATGCTTTTTACTTTCTCGTATACGAAGTATACAAAGAGAAAATATTGTAATCGTCAAAAAAATTGAACTCGAGATTTCGACGGATCTCCACGTTTTAGACCTCCCTGAGTTCGAAAAACACAATTTTGGAATTATGTCTGTCTGTGTGTAGACGCCGATAACTCGAAAACTATTAGAGCTACGGATTAAATTTGTATGTGGTCTTTGAACATAATTTGCTAGGTTTCTATACATTTTGACAAAATCCGTCAACAGGAGTATCGTGTCTATTTGTATGTCCGCGTTCATATGAACACTATAACTCAAAACTTGAATAGCTAAATGGATAAAATTTAATTTTAAGTTTTATCATTATAAGATATAGGTCCGTATAAAGTTTGGAAAATCATCAAAAAAGAGACGTTCAAATTGCATATTCAATTTCTTTTAATCGATTCTCATGCGCATGCGTATTGGTAGCAATCTGTTATTTTTGTAAATTTATTTACAACAATAAATAATTTTTCACATCAATTGTTAACAATTCTTTTATTGGTGAAAATCAAACCGATCTCATTATTTCAGCAAATCTTTTATTCACGCGCTTTTGCAATTGTTGAGTTGTGTAGGTATACATTGTTTTCTTGAATTCAATTTCAAAGCAGAATTTCCGCTTTATATTCATTGCATTCTATTTTATCGCGCCTGCTTCAAAGTAATATTTTTTTTTGAAACGTGGCAGTAGTTTTAATTTCAGGTTTGTTTGTTTTTTGTTTTCTTTCTCGTATAAAGAAGTTACAAAGAGAAAGTATTGTAATCTCAAAAAAATCCGAACTCGAGATTTGACGAATCTCCACTTAGAAAGTACGAGAGAAAGTTTAGGGAGACCGCCACTAGTTTTATTTCTTAAGCATTGACAATCAGATCCGAGATAGTGTTGTCAAGCGAAAAGCCGTCTTAGAGGGGCACAAATCTAGTTAATATAAAATTTTCTGTTTTGGAAGTACATATCAGTATTATCGGTTCATTTTATGAACAGAAATAGATCTCCTGCCAGATCAAGAATTACAGACATTCACCTTCAGGCAGTTTTGAAATTAATCACTGCAGACAAGATATATCTCGAATTAAAAAGAAGATAGCAGAGAAGAGATGCCAAGTGTCTGGAACAAAACGTCACAACTTTACCGTTGTACGTGCTCTTTATTTTGTAACAGTATAAAAAAGTTAACCCTCCGACTGCACAGTTTTGAATTTCTATTTGGTAATATTTTAAAACGTTTTAAATACCGTTGAACCAGCAAATTATTATTTACACGGGCATTAATAGTACAATATGATGCGACATTTAAAAGTACTAATGAATTACATTAGGATACGAAAATCGCGGATGCACGCAAATAAACAGACAAAAATCCTAACTCGTGGAAATCGCGGGATATCCAGTCGGCGGGTTAAACCTTGTTTATTTGTTGCCGCATTTGGGTTTGACGCCTCAATCTAACCAAATCCAAAAAAACGCCACAAACTGTATGCATGTAATTCAGTATGTGGTCTCGCAACAAAATTGTAGATCTGTATCAAATGTTGGATGGTCAAATGAAGGGATACAATGCTACGGAACTTAACACAAAACGCGCCATTTTATGCATGTGCAAAAAACAGTGGAAAAGAATTTTCTTTTAAACTACACAAAGTTTATAACAGAGAATAAAATCCTGTTGACTTCAAAAAAGATGAATATATAAAATTCTTCAGAGGTAAGGCCGATAAATATATAGCAGTGTGGCAGGAGAAATTCTTCACTAAAAGAACACAGTATACAATCTGATGTAGGCTTTAAAAACTTTCCTTTGAATTATAAAAGTCAAAGAGGGAGCTATTAGATTTTGTATGTATGCAGGATGATAATGAAGACATCATTCAGTGCAGACAGAAATTTAATATACAACGACATTTAAACATAGGAAATCTGGACATGTTGACGACGACATTCTTCAAGGTGAGTCAAGTCAGCTCTGGTTTGGGATGGTTTTCTTATTGAGCGTTCGCACCAACGCCCTCTATTGCAAATATCTTACAGGAGCATAAAAATTTCTAAATACTTCGTTTTCTCTTTTACATCACTCTATCAAAAGACGAACAATAATAAAGCATTTATTTCAACTCAAGACAACTCGCGCAAAATACAAACACAGCATAAAATGCTTCATGGCAGGCGCAGGTGTGCCATGCAGATTTAGTTACATTTTTAGATGCATCGCAGGTACATTTGTCACGTGACTGTGACGTCATATGAATTGACTCACTATGGAGATAAAAAAAAAATCTGCTCTCATCTAATACAACATATGACATTATCCTGGGTTCTTGAGCAGATCTCAACATATATTGAGCCCGATTTTGGGATATCATTCTGCAACAAGTTTGTCTTCAATGATTTGCAGATTTTTTCTTTATAGATGACAATACCTGGAACTGGCATGTATGGACATGCTCAGGAGATGGGTTGTACCATCTCATCATCTCCAGAACTCTGGATAACACTGATTCAAGAGTGGGATGGCATCGTAAGAACAATGGATTATTTAGTACTCAGAATACCTAAATATTGACTGACTTTCTTGGAGCACACAGCAACATTAACCTTCAAAACAAATAATATGCTGTTATTTGTTTCCAGATAAGACATGTATCCTCTCTTTTGCTCCAGGAGGCACATTTCATATTATATAGGAGATATTGTGTTATTTCTACGGTGTATTTTTTTTCCTTGGTTTTGTGATAAACAGCCTTTATTTTACAGCAATTAATCTGCACTTTTTCGACTTAATTCTACTGCCATTATCCTCAATTTATGGACATGGTGTATATTATTTTTATAACAAATGTAACAAGAAGAAAGGTATAAAATGAAATAAATCTTTACACAAATAACAAAATAATTTTTTTTAATTTAATAGAGGAAACCTGTAGCAGTTTTTGAACTATTTTCACCTTCAACTTTTAAAGAAGAAAATAGAAAAAGAAAATAATATCAATTAATTTAGATATAATAAAGTCAAAAGATTTTAAAAGTTGAAAACGACTTAAGGTAAAATAACATGCTTGAAATTAGATAACACATAATACAGCAATTTTTAATACATGATATTCAAAGCTTAAAGAAAATTCCATGTTCTATCCTCAAAACTACTTTCTTTATACAGTAAGTCCAGTTCTCTTTACAATGCAGTTTTAAATGCTCTTGTAACTGTTTTTTTTTTCCTTCCATATGGAGTGTCCATTCTAATTGTGGCCTAAATAGCTTGTAAAAATGCTTTAAATGGCATCAGAATTATATTGTATGTTATTTGAGTCCATAAATGTAGTGCTGAAAAATTACAAAGTCTAAATTTTTATAGTCCTCCCCAGTCTACTGTATACTTGATAGAATATTCTTGACAAACATTTTAAACAAAAGTTCCACTCTTCTATGACTAAATCTGAGACGAGTTATAGCTTTGAATTTCATTATCTTAAGCCAATCAGGCGGCCAGATCAAGCGGTTTCTGTTAGTGGTTCTTCTAGAGGCGGCTAATGAAATGTGCTCTAAAATCGTTGAGGATAATGATATATCTCTGGATATATCACTGGGATACACTGGATAGTGATAGCTAATTGGTTTTTTATTTAGTCACAGAAGAGTGGGAACTTTTGTTTAAAATGTTAGTGTGCCAGAATATTTTACTAAATGATAAATAGAACAATTTAACTGTATAAAAACTTAGATATGTCAATTTTTTGGTGGTACATTTCTTTACTGAAACAACATAAAATATAATTCTTTAACTTCATTTGATTTTTCCAATTGCAAGCATATAGCTTATCTCTAGCTGTTAATTAGCTATTTAGCGCCATAGATTAGAGGTGGATAAAACTATTGCTGTGATGGCTGCTAACTTAACCACTCTGGCTACTAAGTTCTTAAAATCTGAATACAGTTGTATACGGAGGTTTGCTTACTAATTGATTTGTGGAATGGATTGTCCGCCCTGTTCCCCTTTTCTCCTCACTATGGGTAGTGGGAGATATGAATAGAGCCTTTCATCTCTTATCTCTCTTAAGGGTCTCTTTAATGACCACTCGCCCAACTGCCTTCACCTTCAGGAGCAACCGGCCGAAATCCCGCCCCACTAGTATAGAAGTTCATGGCGGTCACGGGCAGCATAGAATCCGAGGTTAAGAAACATCAACCAACATTATAGGCAATAAATCTGATTCATTTCCCTAATATGCACTGACATATCAGATTACATATTCAAAAAGCAAATATTAAAATATCGAGAATCATCAATATCTCAGTAATCGAAAATTCCAATAAACATTTTCTTTTGACACTAATTGAAAGAATAAAAACACCAGACACTTTGAAATAATATCAGAATGAAGGGTATCTCAAGGGAAAAAATTAGACAAATTATATTCAACAAATCATTTTACAAATTTTCAAATATCTCATTCAGTGGCAACATATAAAGAATGTTGAACTAATTATAGTTTTAGAACAGTAATAATACTTGACATTTTAGACCTTTAAAAGAAGCACAAGGTCAAATTCATCAGGCACATGATGTGCTTCAAAATTATTGTGTCTATTTTGTTTATACCACAGGTCCCATTTTTTTATCTTTTAAGAAGCACAAGGTCAATCAGGCATATGTTGTGCTTCAAAAAATGTAGTCTATTTTGTTTATACCACAGGTCCCATTTATCATCTTTTAAGCACAAGGTCAAATTCATCAGGCACATGTTGTGCTTCAAAGTGTAGTCTATTTGTTTTTTATACACAGGTCCCATTTTTTTATCTTTTAAAAGCACAAGGTCAAATTCATCAGGCACATGTGTGCTAAAAATTACAGTCTATTTTGTTTATACCACAGATCCCATTTTTCATCTTTTAAAGCACAGGTCAAATTCATCAGAGCACATGATGTGCTTCAAAAATTGTAGTCTATTTTGTTTATACCACAGATCCCATTTTTCATCTTTTAAAAGCTGAGAGTCAAATTCATCAGGCACCGTTGTGCTTCAAAATTGCAGTCTATTTTGTTTATACCAGATCCCATTTTCATCTTTTAAGAAAATTCAAGTCAAATTCATCAGGCATAATGTGCTTCAAAATTGTATTCTATTTGTTTCATACCACAAGTAATTTTCAAAGTCTGGATCAAATAAGAGGCTTTCTTCTAAATATCTCAGTAGATTCTGATAACATATTTCACTTGATGTAAAGAACAAAGTTGTTGTGTTGATTCAAAAAATTTTCATAAATTATTTATTTACTCATTGCATCTTCTGAAGCTTTAAAGAAAGCAATTACAGATATATTTTTTGACATTTAAGTATGTAAAGACTTTTCTTTTTATGTATTAAGACGATACCTCATGGAGTAGGCTTTGACTTTTTCCATGTGATGATGCCATTTTTATAAACTTCAGAAATATGGGAAGGAATGGGCATCCTTAAAGGAAATAAATTAACTACGGAAATGCTTCTGAAATTCTGTATTGATTCTTAATGACTTGAACTTTGCCAATATTGAAGTTAAATTTTCAGGAATTAAGCAATCAATGTAACAGCACAGAACATTTGGTCAGTTTACATTTAAAAGTTAAAATTCTCAATTTCACTGTTTATGAAACTCTCGAAAGATCTTCAGTTCTTGATGACATACCAAAAGCATTGTCAATCTCTGTCTGTTCTACCTTAATATTTGGCAATAGAAGTTTTATTTGCTTTGGATGAATCCTGAATTTCAGCCTCTACTATCCACATAGGATCTATAGTAGTCACATATGTTGTAGATAATCAGGCAAAATGAATTCTTGATTTTGTTCAGATGGATCCAGGAGTTTCAGTTTTTATTATGGGCACAGAATCTATACTAGTCACATCTTGTGAAAGGTGTCCAATGCTCAAAATAAAGTTTAAATGTTAGTAATGAAATATAAACAAAATTATTATTATTTATCAAATGATTATGATATACTAGCAAAACACATTCTAAACAGGGTTTAAAAGTGTGAAAATATAAATTAACATTTTTTTAAAAAAACTTCAAACTTTTTTCTCTTATTTTTAGAAGATATATATAGTGATTTGAAATTAGTAAAATTTGAAATCGTATTTTCAAATTACAAAATTTGATTTCTAAAATTTTGAACAAGTTTAAAAATTAAAACAAAAAAAATTGGCGAAAATCAACAAAGGCGACTATTTAGGAAATATTTTATAAACTTCAGGATGTTGTTCAAAATTAATGTTTCACTCTTAGTCAAAAGTTTAATATATATTTCAGTTTAAAGAACAGGAGAAAAAAGTAATGCAAATCAGGAATTACTTGTAACATATAATTTTTAATGACAAAGACAAATTTTAAACATGTAATAAAAAGAATACTATGTTTGGCACAAAATGGTTAATCCATTTTATAATTTTAACAGCAGAAATAAATATTTTTTAAAAAAAAAATGGGTTTTCTGCTCAGAAAGAAATATATGCACAATTGCAAATTTAAAAGCTTATAAAGCTAAAATGATACTTAAAAAGCAGTCATATATAATTTAATCATAAATTCAAATTATTTTTTTAAATTTTGATATTCATTATCATTATTTATAATGAAATTCTACCAGTTTTTAACTAAAATTTTTCATAATGGGCTTATCTATTAATGAATAAATAAGATTGGAGGAAGGTTTAAATAATTTGAATAATGTATTCTTCTTCAACACTCAGCCTTAACAATTGGCTACACTACGGTTGGAAGGGCCTTTATTATCAAAAATTGTTTTGTAAATGGATGGATCCATTAATCAATAATTAATCATTATTTAGTGTTAATACTTATTTATATTTGAGAAGAATATAGAGATTAAACTTAATTTAATTTTTCTAAAGCATATATTTAAAGTTTTTTAATAAAAATATTGAAAGGGCTTTTATTAACTAAAGGTATTTTTTTGATCAAAAAAGAATTTAGAACTCTGATACATGTATAATTTTGTATTGCTTTGAATTAATACTAATTTATATTCAAGGACACTAACCAACTTAAATTGATGTTGAAGAAAATCAATCTGCTTAAGTTTTCTAGTAAATCTGCGTAATCTATATTTTGGCCTGAGCTGACCCATCAAATGCAGACAGACTGCAGAATAAACAATACATTTTTCTTGGATATAAACATATACAGGTTAAGGCTCTTATTGTCCACCCAATTTATATCTTCAATGCATTACCTTTGCACTCTTGTGTTGAATCAGACTCGACATTCTACAGACGTAATTTTTTTTACACATTCTAGTTGGATAGTACTTATTATAAAAGCCATATAATAACAAAACACATATATTAATTTCTAGGAATTGGAACAAATTAACCATTTAAAGAAATGTTCCCAATCAGGAACAGTTAATTGAAAATTCGTTTCAAAAATAAAATATCAATCATATTGTTTTGAAAATACTGTTCTATAATTGAAAATAAGCGATTTTTTATATAAAAAAATCTCCAAATATAAAATGAACAATGTACAGAAATTCTTAAATATAGCGTTTCTTTACTTAGTACATAGTGTTAGCAAAAATTCCTAAAAAAATTTTTAAAACTATCAAATTTCTGAAAAATTGGTATAAAGAGTTAAAATGTCCCTTTACCAATAACATATAAAATACAATTATATAAATAAATGCATTTGCTATCATTCATTAAAGTTCCATGATCACAACTTGAAGTGGCCAGAGGAGGCAGTAAACTATTCGAGAAAGAAGGAATTTCTCTGATGTGAGTTTCACTGAACACAAAATGGAAAGGTCAATTCTCTTAGAATTCGGGAAATAAAATCCCCTTGCGCTGTTAAAGGTTATTCTTTACTTGTGAAAAAAAATCATTTTTCCTCCTAATAAAGGGGAGGATAATTATAAATGTGTCAGATAAGTATTTATGTTATCACTGGAATTAATTCTGTAGTGATTGTTTCTCTAACTAATATTTTCATCTCCCAACCAATTAAAAGATATTTTCCTGGACAGAAGAAAAAAGGTATGCATGGAAAACAAAATTTGATTTATAAATATAATTCTGGGAGGGGTGGGGTTGATCAGTCAGTATAAAATGCGAGAAACTACCTCACAGCTTCATGAAAAGAAATGGTGGTTTATTTTATTTGCAAATAAGCTAATGTAGTTTTGTTTCTGGATGACTTGTATACACAACTTGCAGGAAGCACTAACTCCCTCATCTGGACTTTTTTTCTAGAAGTTCAATTACCTTTTATGAATTGGTACAAAAAAAGATGGACCAAAAAACGACCAAAAGTTACAGGTTGTATATACTTAGCTGAAGAGTGATAATCATTGCCTAATTGCAACAACTCAGGTAAATATGCATAATGTGAGAAATGGATCTGAATTCAGTATATAATAATAACAATAAAATAGAAAATGTTCACGCTACATGTGAAAATGAAATAAATAAATTTAAAAAAAATTCCCTTTTAAATGAGTTTCTAAGTGGTTTTAAAATTTGGTAGTATCTGCCTTTCTACAAGTGAATTTAGTTTAATGTCCCCATCTGAAGGCACACAATGACCATTTTGGGATGGATCTTAAAATTTTGAACTGAGATCAGATGAGTGAGGATAGGCACTGCAGCTGGTGCCCCACTCTCAACTTCCCACATCTCACCAGCAAGCAGGCAAATTTCACAGACAACAGATTCCTATATGGTGGTTATCAGTGGAAGGATCTCAAACATGAAGTCTTCCAACTCTGAAATTGAATGTTGCCATTATTAGGAACTTGGATTTTCAGTCATTGTCACCCAAGAGAAGACACTTTTCTAAATTTCATATCAATCAACCTAGAAGGTTTTTTTAGTTAGTTGTTACTTAATGTCCCATTTTGAAACAGCTAAGGGCTAATTGGGAGGTCTCATAATCTTGAACTGAGTTCAGATACAGGACAACACCTGAGTGGCACCCCTCCCCAAACTTCGCCCCAAGCCACAGGAAAAGTTTGAGCCCCTAAGTATAATTTAACATGCAATAGGCAGACATGCATACAGATCTTTAATGGAATCTGGTTCAAACTTCGGAACCCTGGCTCTGAAGCAAAACCTTACCTCTAGGCAATCACGGCCCCACTCCAGAAGGATTTTAATTCTAATTTAAATAAAAATATTCAATTGCAAATTTATATTAACTAGCAGTTCTTTCAACATTTCTTTACATATACACCATGCACATGGCAGGGGTTGCTTCATTGATTAGATCAAGACTTCTCTAAACTGCGGTATTACCTCAAATCCCTCAAGTATTCATAACCCAGTTTAAAACATTGGAGTAACAAAAAAAAAAATCATTCTCACAAGACTTCTTCAGATTCTTCAGACTTGTAATAAAATGTAAAGAACAATCTCATTAAAATCTATTAAACCAGTAATGCAGCTAACTCCAAAAAATTAATTTGCTTTTTCCTGTTGGGTTGTTGAAATTAAATGCTCAACAAAGTATACACTGAAATAGAAAAGACAGCTTATAGATGTGAGAATATATTTTCAATTGCTGTCTTTGGACAGGTATCTTTTTATTCCAGTCTTTTGGCACAATGTCTCTCCTCAAAGCCTCAAAGTTTTCTTCTCGGCATGAATTTAAGATATTAAGCATGCCTGACAAAGAAATAATAGATATAATTAGCTTCAGAAACCAGCAATGCTTTACTATTACAGATTTGAGTATATATATATGATTAAATGAACACAATTGAGTTCAATATCAATTATTGTATTTAGTTAAAATTGAGATATTTACATATGCATTATTTATTTTTGTGTTTTGGATTACATAAATTCTAATTACAATTGTATTCAACTTTCATTAATCACTTGGATATAAAATGTTTTTTGGCATTTCTTTTGGCACTATACAAATAAATTCCTTAGTTTTCCTACGGTAAATTTGTGGTTAGCATCCATAAATGTTAACAAAGGAGTCTGCTGTATCGGTCTTGTCCTCAGTCTTGAATGTTGGCATATAATTCTCAGTTATTATATTCATTGACCAAAAGTAAGTCATTTGAAAGCATGTGTTATAATTTCATTTGTTATTATGCTCCGCTTTGTGTTTGTAATACCAGCACCAACGAGAACAATGGCTCAAGTGGTGCCTTCAATGGGTAGCAATTAACTCATTAAACAACACATCCCAGGTGTTTATTCTTGAATTTGAATGTGTTGCATATTATGTGTCAAACTTTATTCCTTTCACAACCACAACTGGATGCAGCTATATTCGATTTCCAAATTATACTGAAATGCAATACAATCAAGTTTTACCAATTGATTTAATTTATTCATTAGGCATCCGTAATCAACTATTGTCACATTGCTCATTTTGATCATTATATGACAAATATTGTCTTAATTCTCCAATTCTTACTCAATTTGTGCTTCATTTAGGTGCTTTGTGTTTGTGATGATGATTTAGTAGCGATTGACTGTGACATCACGTAATCTATTTCTTTTATTTCTTGTGCTGTTTTCTTCTTCTGTTTCATTTGTCTTTTTTTCTCGTCTTCTCTTGGCTGCATTTGTAGGGCGACCAATATTCTGTCGTTTGGTCATTTTTAACAGCAAAATGAAATTCCAACAACAATTCTACAACAGACAAGAGTCGAACAGTCAGAATGTAAAATCAAAATAAAATACTTACAAACTTCACCTCAGAATGCAGAAAAAAAGCATCACAATTGCTATTGAACATTAAGAAACTTACAAAACATTAAAATTGAACATTGCAGAACTTCACAAAATTTAACCTTCCATTTATAAAAGTCAGAATGTAAATGAATCCAATTGTCAAGCACTTTCAGCTTACTTTTACACATGCACAACAGCATTTTCTTTGTGAACTAAATGTACTGTACTGATGCCATCTACATTTAAATAATAGTACTACTACTACTACTGATATTATATAATTAGCCCCCTAAACTTTCTTTCTACTGGTCAGATCGAGGGATTTCAATAGCTTTAACCTTCTCCAGACAATGTAGATCATTTTGCAAAAAAATGTGAAAAGTTAAAATCAATCTAGTAGTTTTAGTCTATAAAGGACAAACATACTGAGACATTGCCTTATATATAGAGAGATTAAAATTTTGCTCTGTTGCTGAAAGGGCCGTCTTCACAAATTTCAGTGCCCTGAGTGAAGTAGTTGGTAACCAATCAGAACTATAATTAGGAAATTGAGTGCCTATATTCTTTAATATAATGATCTAAAGTGTGATTGAAAACTGAATCTGGCACAATACTATGACATCATGCAAGCTTCTACTTTATCATTAATAATGTATAACTTCTATCACACACTTAATTTAGGAATTTCTCATTGATTGTCTCTGTATGAATATATTTTTTGAACAGATGTATATGTTTATGTGACATTACAAAATCAATGGCTGTCTGATTAAACCTAATATATTTTTACTTTTTAAAGTTATAATTAAACATTTTTTGGTTCAAAGTTAAAAATAATTTGTATTTTAAATTTTTTAGGTGCCCTTGGAACAATGTCTACCCAATGGATAAAACAGCCCTGGTTCCTAAAATATGTTGAGCAAATAATTGGTTACAATATGTTCCACTTCAGTTTTCTAGCAGGTTTCACCCAGATAAGGTTAAGTTGGCCAAAGTGAAGTAAGTTTGGATTTATACAGGTTAGCTTTGCAAAACAGAAAAAGTGTAAATGGAGCAGCTGCATCCATGATACCAGAATGTCCTCAAAGTTTTAACTATTATTTCAACTCAAGTTTTTTAAACAAACTATGTGTTTAGAGCAAAATGATATGCTATGTCAAAAATTATAAAACCCTATATAATAACTATATTTCATTGATAGGCTTTGTATTAGTTTGAGAAAAGGAATGTTGACAACAGAAATAATAACTATTTTCAATCATTTTTCTTTTTAATTATCATTAATTAGTTATTTGCTTTCTTATTTATTTTTCCAGTTTTAAGTTGGCTACAATTATTCAGATAGTCTGCATCAGGAAAATTTTTACCACCCCACAAGGAACTGCAAATAGATCAAGTTTAACCCCTTAACTGTTTTATTTTCTCTACTGTCTAACTAGATGACACATTCTGTTTTGAGAATGTCTTGGCGCATTGATTAAATTAAGAGTCCATAGAACACTTCAGATGTTAATGAGTTACTCTTCATTTTTGTATTGAAATATAATGCTACGAACGATGTAATTTCAAACTATAAGTGTAAAAATGCCATAATTTGATGCAAATAAGTAATTTCTGGCTAAACGGTTAATGGGTTCTGAATTAGATAAAATCCTAATGAACATATTTCATGCACAAAAGCAAAGAAAGGTTGTTTCTGAGTGTTACCTTTCATCAGTAAACTGCTGGCTATAGAACTGCTTCAGCTGAGCTAGGAGTTCCTTTTTACGTCGTAAGCGTTGAGCCCTAGATCTATTATTTCGATAAAGTGGCATTTTAAATATCATAAAATTAACTCCATATGATGAATACCTCAGAGATAAAACAAGAGTTTTTCAACACCAGAGGTCTTCTGCGAGGATCTAACACAGTACCTAAAAAAAAAATAATAAGTTACATGCAGCTGAAGTAATGGTAAATATGAACTAATTCAGAAAATAAATGTAAAAAACACAATATTTTGAGAAAAAAAAATTGCTGAAAATATTTGAACCTTCAAACAATGGCTTACTGCCAGAGGAAGCAACAGAAATTTTTGTTTCTAGTACTAACTTAGGTGAAAAGATTTCATTAAAAGCATGTTCATACATACCATAGAAAGTTAATATTTTAATATAAGATCATACCTTTTCTTTGTTTAATGATTAAGATTCTATTTAAGGTTGTTCTATTACAGAATTTTTTTACTATCTAATGAAGACAGTATAGTTTGCATCTATACTTATAAACGAATAAAAGGCAATGTGTGTGTGTGCGTGCATGTCAGCAATGTCCAGACAAATGTATCGCACTTACAGCCTTGAAATTTGGCACACAGGCAGTCTTAATGGTGACTCAATGCACCTCTAAGCCAGAATTTTAAAATTTAATCTAGAAAAAGTTTAATTTAATGTTTTGTGTTATTTTGGTAGATTTTTCGCACTAATTCCTCAACAGAATAGTTTTGAATAATTGTAGGGGGAAAAATATAAAAACCATCGGAAAGAGCACACGATTTCCATTCTAATGAAGTTAGTTTTGAATTTCTAAAGTAATTTACTGAATTTTGAGAAATTTTTGAAAAATAGTCACTTTCATGGTAATTTTTAATAAGGATTTCTTCAAATTCTCACATCTGACGTGCTAACATCTCTATACTTCTTTTTTTCAGCTTATAACTGGAATGTTTCTGAAGGATTTAAAACAAGAACAGTTAAAATATATTTTTCATTTTTTTTAATTAATTTTTCCCTGATCAGTTGAAACAGTTTTTTTGCTAACGAAATTTAACAGCGAGAGTTTCTCCGGAATGCATTGTTGCAATTTCATTGGCTGGTGTGTGACCGTCCTTGCAGCAGGTGGCATCATATGCTTTCATTTCCAGCATGCATTTCTACAATCCAATTCCTTCCGGTAGGTGACGTCATTACACTCATGACATTGTCATCTCAGTACTATATACATTTCTGTTTTGATAAATGTCATTATCGGAAAGAAAAATCTTTGCATATCTTTTGTTTTCAAAACTTTTTTCGAATCATTGTGAGCACTTTTCCCCCCATTTTATTGAAGTCCTGATTCCACGGGCAACTCCGTGCGCATACTGCTAGTATAGTATAAGAGAGCACTTTAGAATGTCTATCTGGCAATGACAAGAGGGCTTATGGGGGAATGGATAATTCGATTTTCACTAACTTACAGTAACAGTATGATTTGATTACTATAAAATAGCACTTTGCAATGTCTCACTGGTTATAGATTTATTTCAGCATAGAAAGAAACAGGAAAAGAAGAAGAAGTTTAAGATTTGCAAAGAATATAACGCTAAAATTTCTCTAAACTGAATCGTGCAAAAGACTCAACTAGCTCTGTTGATGAAAGAACAAATAAAACTGAAAATATAATCTGGAGCATCACACACACTTTACCATAAATAGCTTTCATTTCAATAATTGAAATATAATTATCTTTTCTCCAATAAGTCAGAGAATAATCATTATTAAAAATTATCTGATAAATTGTTATTAATTTTCTGATTTGTTAAATTATTATTATAATTTACTTATGATATTGTACAAAAAATTAGGTATAAAAGAAAATCATAGGTAGTCAGAATTTTCAATAATTTAAGAATTACTCAAAATAAGCAAAAAAATGCCATCTATTTCAAAACATTACATCTGTCAAACAAAAATCAATGCAAAAATCTTTGAAAATTGCTATACTGTAACCTGTTCTACACTATAACCTGCGAGTTTATTTCGTATGATCATTGTTAATGCAGTTTTACTTACATAATTTTTACACTTACTTAATTTTGAAATATAAATCAATATAATGAAATTAATATAATTTCTCCCCAATAAAAATTCAGAGAAGGTTTTGTTGAACTATGAAATTATAGCCTACAGCATTACATACAATTTAGAATTAACAGCCAATTTCCTAATAGAAATATAATTATTTACTTTACAGTAATTTTGGAAATTTATAGGACTGTGTTATGAAAGACTACACAAAAAATTACTCAAGAAAATCATTTGATTTTTTTAAAACTAAACTAGCAAATAGTCTATCAAAATAAGCAAGATTAAAAAAAATTAGCAAAATAAATGTTAATCATATAAAATAAGTAGTGGCACTAAGAGGATCTGTCTGTCTCTGTCTATTATTAGGCAACATTTCAGGCAAAATAATATATATGACTTTAGACTTAAATTACAGTTATTCAAGAAATATAATCAAAGAAATTAATTTAGCAGATATGTCATGTATTATTTCAAAATATCTACAGAACCACTAATTTCCAATTAACTACACTCGAACCGCTCGAAAATCAAACACAATCCCAAAATCACCAATGTCAAGATAAAAATAAGTTGGTCTGCTATTAAATTTAACCTTTAACTGCTGTTGTGCGATCTCTCAGACAGCACAACATTATCTAATCAATGTTTCCACCACTCCTAAAAATCGAAAATGATTTCTACCCTTTCTATTACCTTCCTAAACCAGTCAGCCAAGGCCATATATCCAGTTTTACACTTCTAACTTCATTATTTTTTTTATTTATTCACAACGTGTTTCTTTTTTAAGCAGTCTGGCAGATGCATATCAGTTTTTGCGAGCGATAGAAGCTACTTATCAGATGCTCGTTTTTCACAAAAGAGATAAAAATTGCTTCAAATTTTACAAGAAAACATTCTGTATATCTCATTTAAAAAGAAATCGAAGATCTTGTTAATACTTTTTCTGATTTAGAATACTATGATTCTGAACTTTCATAACATATTTTGAGAATGAACGCAAAATGAATCTGAGCTTTCTGGGGATGAAGATGAGGATTTTTCGAATGATTGTGAAAAAGATGATAATTTTTATGGAAAAAAAAATCATTTCCAGTGGTGCGCAAAAACGAACCAAATCGGGCTGTACATGCACCAAAGCACAATATTTTTCTCCAGCTTCTTGGTCTGAAACATCCTGCAAAAATAGGCTCTAAAGCAAAACCCCAAGATACTTGGATTTACTTTTTGATGAAGGTGTGATCAACTTAGTCACGAAATGGACTAATGTAAAAATTAACGAATGCAGAATGAAATATTCTGATCAAAATAGGTATGAATTGATGTATATTAATGGCAAGAATGAAAGTGAGAAAAATAATTTTTTAAATTAAGAGAAAAAATTAGAAAAAAAGAAACATTTGCAGGTCTATGCCCACCTAGTAAGAAGAAAACAGCTTAAAAATGTATGAAATGAAAGGAGTCGGTGTGACTTCAGTGTTCTTGAAAAATGTATTTTGACTGTATTACATGTTATGATTTATCCTTGCAAAAAAAGGTATCTTAATTCATATAATTGAATTCATTGTACTAGAATTATGGTATAATTGTCAGCAATACATACTAAAGGCATATATTTTCATGAATATCTAATAACATTAACAGTTTTGTTCCTTAAAATGAAGAAAATAGTCATTCTATTATATCATTTAAATTGCATAAAATTAAATGATTCGTTTTAAAAAATTGATTTAAATGAATTAGAATTAAATAAATATGCATAATTTATCCATAACATACCATGAAAATGCATAAAAATATCTGTTTTTAAGCGATCACACTAGTTATGCCAAAAAATTTGTCACAACAGTTAAAGGTCAATATAAGGTTGACAGCAAAACAGCCAAATTTAAAAATGCCACAACAGATGCATATTTATCTGCAACAACACATAGCAAATGCAAAATAGAAGCATATAATATTTATATTCTACACAGGACTTGAGATTATTTGTAATTATAAATATTCATATTTACAGAAACTTAAATACATTGTTTTATTTTTTTTTTTTTTACAAATGTTGATATTCCCATTTGTTTAATATAAAAGAATTGTTCAAAAGTAAAACCATATGCATCCGATATTCTTTCATTTGGGCACATTGGTTTGCTTCTGTAGCTTAATACATTTATTTCAGCTAGTAATATTAGATGAAGGGTCCCACAGTCTTCCAAAGACCACTTGCCTCATTGGATTAATTTAAAAGATATATTAACCAACAGAAAATTATATAAAATAAAGCACAAAGCCAGAAATGATACAGAAAACTACATATTTTGAAATCAACAGTTCCTGTTTCATTTAGCTACAATGAAAGATGATTGTAGCATGTTAAATAAATGCAATAAATAAAAAGCAACTCGTAAACAAATTGCAATATTATATTAAAAGCTTAGTTAAATTCAGGTTTTCAGAATAAATATAGATGTTTCATTAGTGACACAATTAGAATGAATACCATCAAACAAATATGTTCTTTTCCCTATCAAAAAAGCTAATTTTGTCAATAGTTTACTTACCACTCTAAATATATTAAAAGAACTATATGTATAATTAATATTTGAAGAAAAATTGTATCGATGAAAAGAAAAGCAATAAATGTGCCAAATGATACTTAAATTCTAACCTTAATTTGATATTTTAATGTAATAGAACGTGTATGATATAACACAAATTAAGATAAGGAAAACAAAGTAAAAGCTGCAATGCTACGCATGCGCGCCCTGTTATCTGATTGTTTGATTGTATATTAAGGGAATTTCAGGTGCTTAAGGCTGTCCGTCTCACGTGACAATGGTGATACGTGAATAAAAGTGCATTGTTATTTTTCCTTGCTTAGGAATCTATTCTGGTACCCCCGGTTGGGTTCCGTTGTTAACGTTGTGACGTGTCCCTACTGGTCACGACTTAGGTTCAGGATATCTTAGAGAGTGAGAGACAAGGGTCACTTCAAAACACAAGTTTATTAAACACACAAAAATTTAGGAAAATGATCTGCTATAAGCATGAGGAAAAACGACGACACACATTCAGTGTAGTCCCGACATTACCCCAGATAGCAATTTTAGTTTGCAGCAAGCTTGCCACAAATTTGTCATGACAAGAGTGCAAGTTTCCCACAAATTTGTCATGACAAGAGTGCAAGTTTGCCACAAATTTGTCATGACAAGAGTGCAAGTTTGCCACAAATTTGTCATGACAAGAGTGCACGCTTGCAGCAAGTTAACGAAAGCTTCGAAGTCACCATGAAACGAACTTGCAGCAAGCTTGCTGTGCAAACTTATTGCAAATTATAGCAAAAACAGAGTACGAAACACAACCCGGGATAGAACTCGCGACCTCTGGGTTCCGAAGCGGAGACGCTAACCATTCAGCCAGTTGAACTCTGAGAGGAGAAGATAGATTTCGCTAATACATCGTTCGATTCGTATACGATTTATTTTAAACTATTTTCTGGATTTCATTAATTTTTTGAGTTGAGAATATGATTTGAAGTCAAAGAGAGAGCGATTTTCGCTAATAACTACGTTTTGCTAGTAGAATAAATTATGAAATTAGAGTTCAAAAGTAATTACTTTAAAATGGGACAAAATGTCTAGTTATTATTGTTCAGCAAACACTGACTGTTTTTTAGATTTAATTTTGTTTATAAACGTTAAAATTTCAACATTAAGAAAAAGACGATATAGTTTTCTTTAAAGTGAGAGCGATATATTTAGTAAAAAGATGGAAAATGTTTCAAAAATTTTGTTTATAAAAAAGTTATTTTTTTCACAAATTATCATTGATTTATTGAATTAATAAAAAAGAATTACGGTCTAGGAGATGCTATTAAAAATCGGATGTTTTTTAAAACAGAGACAAAGATAATTATCTCTTTATTGTGCTATCTTTGCAGGAAGCTTGTTTTGCAAAATTGCAGCAAGTTTGATTTGCAAAGGAGGTGGCGCTATTTGTCACATCGAACTTGCTACAAGTTCGATTCAAGTTTGACGCGTCAAATTTTGCCATGACAAGTCAAAATCAAACTTGCTGCAAACTTACGTGCTATCTGGGACACCGTCTTCTTGTTCGATATCCGGAAGTTCGACAAAAAACATCTATGGCATTTGCAGAAGAACACCTTCGTGAAGATATGGAGACTCTTGTTGAGGGCGAGGCAAAACAATGCACTTCACAGTCAGAGTTTATCCCGCTCTCATTGTGGACTCAGTTCCAATACTGGATGCCAAGCAGCGATTCTCCTGAATACATCAGCAATGGGGTCAATCCACAGGTTAGGCCTAAATATGGTGGTCGCTAGGACTCAAGAAAGGAACACACGAGTACAATCATAGAAACACAAATGATATAAAACTTTAAGAAAAACTTCAAGTCATCTCACAGAAGTGATTGAATGAGACGGCAGACACTCGGCTGTCAGTCGGCACACCCCGGAACAGACACGCTGGGAACACTGGACACTCCTAATACATCCGAGTTCGACCGGCCTCTACTGCCCCAACGATGCACCACTCAAGAAGACACCGACTGATGAAGATACTGATACTGGTACTGACTTCCCTCACTCTTCCACAGGCCTATATACCCGAAAGTGACGTCAAGCTCCACCTCACTTCGGTTCTACCACAGCGATTTCCCGTGCGGCATTCAGTTCGGAGAACTGATTTCCCATCGTGCGGCACCTACCTAAACCGGAAACCAAAGGTCACTCGAACCCCACAAGCCTCTCGATCCAAACCTGTCAAAGGATGCTAGGTCAACACGCTCCGTAGTTCCGCGACTGATCCATTACCATGGTTCGCATATAATGTGGTCCGTTACAACGTGCGGAACCCAACCCAACTCCGGATACCAGAATAGACCCCTTAGTCATCATTTTTGTTCCTGCTTTTCATGAATAAATATAAATTAATCGCATCATTTATCAAGCTATTACGTCGCTTCACATCGCTTGTTAACATCTCACAAAAAGCTATCAAGAAAATTTATAGAAAGACGTTCATCCTAGCTATAACTATAATATAATATATTTGAAGAAATACGCCTGAAGAAATTTGATATTTTGACGCCTAAAAGAAGTGCAGGAATGTTTTAACCTGGGTGACGAAAATAGAGTTGTTTTAAGGACGATTTTTATTTATTTATTTCTCGTGAAAAAAAGAGCAGTACCGGAACGGCGTGCCGGCTCCACTATACCCATTTGTAAGGATCTACTGTCTGTCTCTCCATCCATGTAAATGCGAAAACGATTACCCACAACCCATGCAAGCTTTAGACGAATGAAATTTATTATGTGGCCTTTACACCAAAACTGCTCATTTTAATCAAATGTTCGATCGAATTGGTCATCGGCAAGATGAATGTGGTGTTCTTATATAGACTCTTAAATTATGACATTAACATAATTTGTACACGTTTACTTGGACATAGACTTCACACATAGGTAAGATATAAAAACATAATAATATGACATCGTTAAATGCAGGCCTCTTGAAATATATTGTAAACAAACGCTCGCGAAATTCCATTCACAATGAGGTTCGGTTCATAGTTAAAGTTCGTTGCATAATTTCCAGACACCGCAAGATGCAGATTCGATTTTCTTTGAAGTCAGACATAAAACACGTCAATATTATAAAAGTAAACGAGAAAGGTGAGGTAGGACCAGTCCTGAACGTCTATAAATTGCCAATAAAGATTCTCAAATATACAGTTTGGGTTTTTTAACCACTTTTTTAGAAAAAAGTAGCATTTGATTTACAGTTAACTGCTTAGTTACGTATAATAGAAAGATTTGCATTCGAGTGATTTTAGGAAATGGTCTGCTCAAAGTTCTTTGATCTCACGGCCAGAGGATTGTGTCATATAGATTCGTGATGGATACACTTACGGCCATTTTAAGGATAAATCAACGAACAACAAATATTTAAGTTTAACCCCTGTAAAATGAATATGAACTTTTCCCAATTGAATTCTAGAACACTCCCTATAGCGAAGCTTAACCTTGAATTTTTCATTTCTCCGTCAATATCTTTCAAGTAGGCACGAGAAGTGCCCTCCGCGATATCAAACAGAATCGAAATTTGCTGTGATTCACCAAGTGTTCAAGCAACATAAGAAGTTACTGATCATTCTCATATATGGAAACCCTCGGCGCTTTTGGGCATGCGGAGTTGATTTCGCCAAAATAGGGTAAAATGAGAAATGGAGGAGGAGAGGCTCACGTTTTACTTAGCAATATTGTCGCGATCTGACTGAAGACCCAACAGCCGAACGGTTACGGCACTGCTTTTCGATACCAAGGGACTCGGGTTCGAGTCGTTGGACTTTTATGTTTACAATCATTATTTCTATTATTTAATTTATATGCAAATATAATTTATGTAAATTTCATCCATGTAAATAACTCCCTGGTGGAGTGTTCTAGAACATTCCATTATGTATATAAAAAGACCACAGCTGAATAAGTCCTGAGCTGTGGTGCTGTCCGTGTAGAGTACTACGGCCAAATAAATCTTTCTGTTAAGTCACATTGTGTAGCAAGCTCATTTCTACGCGACAATATTATTTATTATCATTAAATGAAAAATTTTATTTTCATTTAATGATTTACTGCAAAGAATAACTAAAAAAAATATACCTAATCAGACGAAGGTCACGATCTAACAAAACACTCCGGAAAAGCGACCATTTTACTCATTGCCTTTCCGTAGTAAAATCGTCCTAGAGTATTAGTCACGACTTTTTTAAACGAAGAGTACATACGTTTGCTATTAGACTTGTTGAGAATTCGTCAAAGAATGTCGAGGAGTGATTGGATTTAAATCTGGTAAACCTGTCGATGATAATCATGTTTTTTGGCGCTCTTGCCAGTGGCGTAGCTACAACTTCTGTCGACCGGGGCGAACTTTCAGTATGCCGCCCTTTCTTACAAGCAGTGGTGTAACTATGGTGGGGCAGGTAGGGCACGTGCTCTGGGCGCAGTTTCCAGGAGGCGCAAAATTAAGGAAACAATTTGTTGTATTTAAAAGAAAAGTAGGCCCAAGATTCTTAAAAATTGAAATGGTTTCAGCAAAGTGAGGGAAAATCTTAAGGATACAGTCATTTTTGCAACCCAAAAATCTCAAGCTGCGACAAAATGACAAATAATATTATGTTTCAGAGATTTCCTGCTCAGACCCTCAACACGAAATTAAAAGCTCGTTTAGAACTCCAACCCCACTGGAACACAAATTTGTTTCTCGGTGGGGTGGTAGACAAGGGAACATAGTTAGGAATCAGTTATCACCGCAAGGTTTCTCAGGGTATGCCTGATTCATACTGACTGGATGGATATGTTTCTTCGAAAGTTGGTGATAAATGGTTAGCAAAAGTGTCATTCCTATTTTCAATCAGCAAAGAATGAAGAACGGAAAATATACCTCCATTTTTTTCCGTAGTGTAAAGAGCACTCCAGCAACTTTAAAAGACGTAAGTTCGCCATCTTTACATTGTTTTTAGTACTGAATGTTGGTATGATGAAAATACGATAGCGTTTATTTTAATTTTATTTTGCGAAGCCTAGATGCAGTTATTCTACCAAACACAAACCAAAAAAATACTGAGAGAGAGGAAAGACCGCATAAAGCTTTGTAATTGGCGCTAAAAATTATCAGTCCGTATTGAGATTGAAATCAAGATAAATGAAAGCGATTTCTTTAATAATTAACGAGAACAAATACATAAAGAGGACAAATTCAATTCCTGCCGTAATGTGAAGCAGTTTTTTTTCTTCCCCCTCGCTGAGTTACGCTATTGTCACGAATTAATTTTACTGTTAAAATCACATTAAAATTTGCTTTGACTAACAAATCATTTAACTACCAATACTCAGCCTAAAATAATTATTTAAATATGTAAATATGGCAGTCATGTTTGTAATCCTTATGTTAAGTACCAATTGTAATTATGCACATTTTTGCTTCATTAAAAGCCAGAAAGGTTAATTTATAACATTTCGGATACCTTAAAGCCTTCAAAATTTTTCAGAAATAATGTATAGTTTTTTTATGCAAATAAATAATGTCTACTAAAATAATAAAGAGGTGCGATTTTGCATGTCATACATAAATTAATAACGTTGTAATTTTAATTCATATTTGAATCAGCATTTTTTTTGTTGAGATAGCTTATCCCCTAATTTCATGCAATGAAATTCATCTGTCATAAGGTGCTAGATAAAATATTATTAATCTTAATTAGTTGTAAATTTTGATTCATATATTTAAAGATATGTATGGAATTATATTATGAATATTATTAAATAAATTAGTCACTAAGGCTTTTGTATGATTTTATCTGTGTTAGCAAAAGATTTACTTCAATGCTTAGAGCTTTTATATACTGTCTATGGCCAAAAAAGTAATGCATGTAATTTTTTCATTTTTATTCATATATGTGTGGGTTTTTTTGCTATTGATTAAGATAATTTTACACATTTTGTTATTTTTCCAAATACGAGATAAATGGAATGCACCTTTTATTTATCTTTTTCTAATATATCAAAAGTCTCTTACAAAAAAAAATGATTTTCTAATTTCATCCATATTTAAGGAATTAAAAGTTAGAATGCATTAAATTTTCTAAGAAAGATTAGCGAAATTTCTTTAAAAAATTTGTAATGTGTAAATCCTATCAACACAAAAATGTTTTATATGTTAATTTTTAAAGCTTATTTGCACTTTTAATCTTTTCACTCCCCATCGTAAAGTTTCCAAAAAGAAAATGAGGATCACATTTCAAAAAAAAGAATCAGGGGCGCAGTTTCGGTATATGCTCTGGGCGCCATTTCATGTAGGTACGCCACTGTTTACAAGCTACATAAACCTCAAAATAAAAAATAAATTCTAAGGGAAAAAATTTACTTCACAAATATGAATATAATAATGCTTAAGAAAACATTAATTTATACTTATATATTGTAAAAAAGTTTTTCAATAATCGTTATTAATTTTTCAATAATCTTTATTAAACTCGCATGTTTGAAATGTCACTAATTCATACTTATTGATACACTTCTAGTTAAATACATATTGCAATTCAATATTTATTATGTAAAACAGGTTTTTTTTGCGAATAACTGAATTAATGCATCAATGATAAGATTAGTTGAAATTTTGAATTCAAACATTGTCAGACTAATCAGCCTCCCTTGATCCATGGTCGATCAAAAGTATACTTTTATCAATTTCAAATTTGATAATTTTCTTCCTAAATTGCCTATTAATACTGCCAATGCAATAAAACTACATAATACAACAAATTAATTTGGAAAACTGTTTTCTAATTCATATTGATATATCCAGGGGAGGGGGGCAAAATATATATGGAATTTGAATAACTATTACTAAAACAATCATGAATATACATGAAAGTTTCAAAACTGAAATTAAACAAATGTAGAATTTTGACAATTATTTAAAGTATTTGAATTATTGTCAAGGCGCTGCTGACGAAATTGAGAGATAACCGAAAACTGTTAATAAGCATTTGCATGCATTCTCTTTCAATGGGTGCTCTCGTATCATTAATTACAGTGATTTCGTGATATAAAAATTATGCTCAATGCACCCTCACAATAAGAAATCCATTTGAGTGAGCTCTGGTGATTGTGGGGGAATGGGGAGCTCAATGTCATGTTTTCATCCGACCCATCTGTTCACCAAAATTCCAAGTATATAAATCCTTGCATCGCAAATAGTAACCAAAGGGGTCCCATCCTGTTGTTTCAATCTCAACGTCCCTTGATAAGACGGCATATCACATACTTCTACAAAGTTAAGGTAAACGTCACCACTCTAGGTATTTTTAAATTAGAAAGGCTCAATTACATCACATACTAAAAACTACCCTATTCTGTCAACAGCCGAGTTCACATGCTGTTCCACCTCCAAACAAAGATTATCAGTTGCCAAATAGCTGAAATTATGACTGAAAAGGCCATTGTTTATGAAGAAATCTACTGCTTAAGATAAATAATTGTAACAGTAAAAATGAAAAATTATTTTACTAATGAATTAGAATAGTGGGCAAGACTTTTATTAATTACTTGTTCCATCGATACCTTGAGAATTACACCAGTCAAGTCGAGAAAGATGCTAAGGTATGTCTCAAAAATTCTTATGAAAGAAAGCAGTAAAGACTGTGAAGCACCCCTATGCAGTCACCTAATGGTCCATGTTTTTCTCTTTTTCTTGAATGTGAATCTCCATCTCTTAATCTCGAAACACAAACCATTTATTGGTTTTGCAAAATCGGCCAAGACTGCACAATACTCTTATAGCTTTTCTTTAGTACAAAAAAACCCTATAAAATAATGTTTTAACTCCAAAAAATATCACAAAAATTCCATTGAATCAAACATTCCAGTTTTCTTACTTTAAAAAAAATTATACTAATTCAGATTACCCACATTGCTCTTTTGTTTAATGACATTTATAAAAGCATGTTATTTTAGCAATAATTTATTGATTTAACAAGAAAAATTAATTCCAGCTTTGATTTTCATGCAGTTTGACCATTTATATTATATAATGGAATCCATGTTATAAACTTGCAGCTTGAATGTTGCATTTTAGCTTGACAATAAATTCAATTAAAATAAATTAAATAAAAATAAAGAAGAAAGATTTGAAAGCAGAAATTCAAAAATCTAAAAATGCAATTTCCACAACAATTGAGTTATGTTAAAGAAGAATAAAATAATGTTACAAGAAATATCTTTTTTATTTCCAAATTCATTCTAGCACCTTCAAAAATATTATTGGAATAATGATAATTTGTGTATCAGTAACTACATTAAATGCATATATGGGGACATCCCAATATTTTTTTTTTAAAAAGTAGAACTACTACAAAGGCAGCATTAACAAGAATACTTCTATTTTAGTACAGACAAAAAATATCTGCTTAAATTCTTTTTTTAGTACAGCACCAAGTATTGCTTAAGATACAGCAATATTATCAAAAAATTTGTAGGACTTAGACAGTGCATCCAGCTGTGGTCAGAATGATTTCAATAAATTCCAAATTGTGAAAAACCTTCATTAAAAATAAAAGACAAAATAAGAAAAAATTAATTTAGAAAACACATTATTCTATAAAGGAAGATTTTATTCATCTGATTCATAACAGGCAAGAAATTGCCATTTTAAAAATCAGATTACATGCATTTAAAGAAACGAATGGCAGAGAAATGCCCACTACCTTGATATGAGCTTTTGAAAGGATGAAACAATGGCCCAACTTCTTCCTACTCTTTTAGTCATAAAAAAGGCAAAATATTGTTTTGAACAGATGAGGTAGTGAGAAAGTCAAAACTTTTAATATGCATCAGAAATAATCGCATAAAACATACTTCAGTCCAAAATATGTGGTACATTATTACCATATTTAGCTTTTAATTTTAGCATTAACAATGCATAAAGGTAAAATTGACAGGAAAGGACTTTAAACTAGCATAAGTTAGTAGTACATTATAACTAGCATAAGAAATTAATTAAAAATTGATTTTACTGCATAAAAATCACATTAAAAAGTAATTATTTGCTTCATTTTTAATTTTGAGATATTTTGTTTCAAAATACAATACATAAAAAAATTTAAGGTACTTTTTAAAAATACACAACACAATCACGGATTAGCATCTATCTGTTTCAATTATTAAAAATTTCTTTAAACTAAATACTGCAAACATATTTATAAAATATTACAATATAATCTTTGTTTTACATTATCAACAATAATTACACATTTAATTTAAATGGAATTATGGAAACTAAAATTAAAATTTCAATCAGTGAAATCTTAAAGTTTACATTTTTTTTCCATACTTAATAAAAATTGTAAAGGTTTTTAGAAAAAGATGTATAATACATGGATATTGATTTTTTATACCATAAACTTAAGCATATTGCAAATAAAAAAATTTTATCTTAAATATTCAACTGCACACCCATACTTACAAAATTTTCAAAATGCAGTGTTTGATTCATATCATCACAATATTTACCTACCTTTTCTATTTTCATCAGTCTCAAAGTAAATAAAATTTTAAACCTTGGAGAGGTCATGGGCATCTGACAAACAACGTATAAATTTTATTTTGTTGCTGAGCATAGTTGAAAAAAAGTTTGCCTTCTAATAGCCATCTACCTCAACCACTTTGGAATGGTTCATTTTTGTTCCATTATCCAATCAAGGTGGTGTTTGTCACACGACACGCAAACCACAATTAAGCTCTCAGAGGTGTCCCCTGTTCATGGTTAAATTATGTGTCACACATTTTAAATCTGAGAACAATCATAACTTATCTTCAGTTAATTTTTAATCATATATGAATCAACATATTGTCTGTTTCTACATTTAATTACTGTTTTATATAAAAAAAATGAATAATGTGTAATCGGGTCTAAATCTTTAAAACCTGCTTCTGACATATAAAATATATACTACCAGGAAACACAATTTTAAAAAATCTAACTTTTAATTGTATATTAAATCATTTCATTTTTTGGCAATAAACATCTATTCGAATTGATTTACATTTATTGGATTTGATTTAAAAAGAACACACAGTAAAAAATCTAATTTGGTACATAATTATATGTATATTTAATTTCCTTTCTCTTACATAATTACACATTGCTCGGACATTCCAGGTATTTGTAAATTGCCTTGTTCATCTAAGGGAAGGCCTGGGCTAATATTAGATATAAGCTCTTTAGGTGGGTTGCCATAAGTCTGCACTTTCTGCATCAGTATCAATACTTTTTCAAACTGTTCTTTTTTTGCCTCATCTGTGTCAACCATTTCTTTTTCAAATTCTTCACAAATCTGCTTCATAAATTCATACTGTTTCTGGTAATTTTCATGTTCTTCTTTCTTGAGAGTTGATTTCTTCTCATCCAGCCAACCAGGGTATTTTTCAACAATCTCCTTTATGGATGGGTAGAGAAGATCTTTGGACATCAACCTTTGCATAATATTTTGCATCAGTGGCATTATTTCTGGCATATTCTCCAAATCAGGATTACTTCCTTCTCCCAAGCCCAGGCTACTTAATAAATTGGCAACATCTTCAGATGAAGTTTCAGGAATATTTTGTGCCTGTTGTGTCATTTCTCGAATGGTCTCAGCAAATGATTCAGCAAAGTTTGCATCATCAATTGGAGGACCCTGTTGTGAAAGACAACTCTCCATCATCTTTTTTATTTCATTCAGTTCTGAATCATTTGACATCATATTCTCCATAACATCACTAAATTCTTTGAATTCTTCACCCCAAGCTGCACAATCTGGAGGCTTTGCACCTTCTGCTAAAGGTGCTTTTGCATTAGGCACATCATCTTTCTTGGGTTTGGATTCTGTTAGAACAGTTTTAGGCAAGGGCTTATTGAAGTCATCTAAGCAGCTATCAAGTAATTCACTGAGGTCATCCTCAGAAACTGCAGGTGCTGTTTCTTTATCTTTATCCATATTATTTCATTGCTTTTGCCCTGTAACAATAAAAGTGAAACAATTCTAGAATATACAACAAAATAACTATGTCTATGAAATGATTTTAAGACAGAAAACCATTAATGAACAAATAAAGCATTTTAAAATCTATCAAACTAAGTTTTTTTCCTGATTAAACTAAAACTATTGGTTCTGTGAACAGTAGATCAGATGTGCATAAAAATATATAAATTTTAAAAAAATCTAAGATTTGCTTTTCACTGCAGTCTCCAAAGGTTTAGTCATTTTTTTTACGCAAATTACTTAGACAAGTCTCTGCTTTTATCATTACTAGCAAAATGACTCAAATGTTTTAATGGTGTCAAACTCACCAAACATTATAACCATTAAAACAGCCATAATCTTGAAATGGAATCAAAAAATAAAAATCCTTATATGTGCATTGTTTTTAAGGACTTCAAAAGACATTCATGCCAAATTTAAAGAAAATCAAACAATGTAGTTCTTTGTCACTGTGCAGCAAATAAATTACAGACAAACAAACCAAATGCTGAAAGGTTAAACTGAAACAGGATCTTGCTTCTCTTAGTCAAACAATTGATGAGAACTAATTCACTTTATAACCATCCTACATAATAGCAATGTATGTGCCATTTGCTGAATTGTGCAGTGGCAAATTAACAGCAAAAACCAATAAATTATTTTTGGTTAGTTCAGAGTAAGGATTGTAACAAATATTCGACAACTATTAGGTATTTGGCCCTTTTGCTGGATATTCAGCTGGCCAAATACGAAGTAAAGACATTTGTTATAGTTAAGTGAAAAGTAAGAAGGATAACAAGCAAGTTTGTTTTTTTTTAATTTAGGTTTTCATAAATTTTCTAAAACAAAAACCTT
>BGPR01013131.1:0-42696 GCA_013235015.1 Araneus ventricosus
TATGAAAATTATTTAATAACTTATTAGTTAGAACGAAAAAATATTTTTATGTATATTTAACAACTTTCTAGTAACTTGATGCTTTTCTTTTATGTAGATTCTTATCAAGTTACTTTAATCATTAATGACAAATATTTATATAGATATAGATTTTAAAGAGATATTTACTATACAGTTTTTATTTGAGGTAATTATCAAGCATGACATAGGAGGAATAAATTCTAATGAAAGGCGAACTTTGATAATTACAGACACATTTTATTCTCTAATAGAGAATCTTATTGCTGCTGCGTCTTCAGGTTAACAACTTGTTTTCACCAGACCCTCCATCTTTCAACCGATGAAACTTGTTTTGATAAATTCCGTTGCAATATTATTTTTAAAAAGATTCTAAAATTTGGTTTAGTTTCTTTCCACGTTTGAAGTCCTGACTAACCAGCAAAAATGTGTCTTCTCCTTTTATGTTAAGTTTATAAGAAAAAATTACGATTAGTTAATATTAAAGATTAAACCAGAATTACACTACTTTTACACAATATTACGATATTTTTTGTTGTAGAACTATTCGTGTATTTTCTTTACCATTTCGAATCTGTAAAAAAGCCTTTCATTTGACAAAAACACAGTATTCCAGAACTTATCTTCTTGCAACTCATAAAATTCTTTACGGTTTTAAATATTATTAAGAATTTAAAAACTTATTTCTTACTTGTCAAGAAATACTATTTCTGAAATAATTATGTCTCTTTTTCTTGCTTAGGAAAGAAACTTATCTTCTTGCAACTCATAAAATTCTTTACGGTTTTAAATATTATTAAGAATTTAAAAACTTATTTCTTACTTGTCAAGAAATACTATTTCTGAAATAATTATGTCTCTTTTTCTTGCTTAGGAATGCTTCATATTTTCCTTCTCGGCAAACGTATACTACAAAAAAAATTAAAGGCTGTAGGTTCGTGGGGAATATCTCGTTAATTAGCGGAAAAGAAATTTGAGGAATTACTAAGCGTTTAATTTCAAAACCAATAAGGTTTAAGTTAAAAAAATTATAGTAAAATATTGTTAATATATTTCGTGCTTCATGAAGATTCGCAGTACTGGTCGTTCGGAAAGGCATTTATTCCGGACGCCAAGGATTACGTTACAATGAATAATTTTCAATGGCTATTGGTGACTTTTTTTATAGTGCATTAAAATTATATCTTTCGAACTAATAAATATTTCCATGTTCACTTCCAATTTCACCAAATTATTTAAACGATTATATCATATATAATTTCTGAATACTACGTATTACGTTTAAATTATGTTTAGAAATTTTCCTTGCTTAACTTTTCTACGTTGTCTTGAGATCTTGATAGAAACGATGTAGTAAAATAGAAAACAAATGGTATGCATTAATTCTTGAAGCAGTCATTCCAAAGAATGAATTATCTCACTTTGTAAAATATAATTTTAAGGTTTAGTTCTTACATTTTCGGATTAAATACTAAACATTGAATTTTTAATTTTTTTGGTACTGTTCCAACTATTTTTAAGTATGTAAATTAATTCCTAAAATTATATATATCAAGAAACTTTAAACTTTCTTTGTTCTGATGATCTTTAATTTTCATCAAATTGATTAAAATTTATATATATAACCACGTTTGAGCAAGGGCTCCTCTTTTACATATAGTCCAATAGCTAGAACTTACTTCAGCTACACAGTACTCAGTGCAAAATTTTATAATATTTATCTATGAAGCACATAACATTGTGTAAAGAAATTTATTGATTCCTATCTCTATAAATTTTTACTTTGGAATACTGAGTTTTAAACCGTAATATTAATTTTTATTCGTACGATAATTAAACAATTATAATTAAAATGCAGAATATGTCCTGAAAAACTCCCAATGTCTTTTAAAGATATTAATTCCACTTCTTCTACCTAATGACTTTCGTATAAATCATCATACATGCAATTCTGGCTCATTTAATATTTTTTATTCCTTATTACGATTTAGAACTTTATGTACTCTTTTCTATATGTGAAATAACTATTAATTCGTCTGTCTTGGAGTCATTATATCAAGCAATTCAATAAAAAAAATTGAAGAGAAAATAAAGATTTTTGGAATAATGTAGAAAATTAATTTCTAATATTTTTAACACCATTTAATATATTTTGAGCGCAAAAATTAGAAATAGAAAATAAAGAAACTTTATCTTTTCAAAATACATTAAATACTACCAAACAAAAATAACAACCTTTAAATTGTATATCAAAACATTTCTGAACATTAATTACGTATTGCACAATCACATGTTTCTTCGCGATGATTTCGGAATACTTATCAAAAATTTCCATTTACTTTTTGAAAGGTAACTGGTTTCACTTATTGATGTATTCGTTTCCATTTCCCGAGTCCTAAATGAGGAAGAGGAGGAAAATTCTTATGATAGTAATTTTTACTGAAAGTTCCGTTTTTCAGCATTATTCAATGTTAAAGAAAAATGTAAGAAATCTTAATTTAATTAATAATTTTCTAATAAAAAAAAATTGAATACCAAAAATTAAAAAAAATTACTCTGTCTTTTCCGGTGTGAAATAAATGTATTGAAATGATATTCATTGGAGATTAAACAATAGACACACCATATGAAATTCGCATAAGCCTTTACAAAAATTGCAGCAGACACCTGCAATCTTTCTAAATAATTAAAAACAATTTAAAAGCAGACATTGATTTATGCAAAATCTGTTTAAACTAGCTTAGCAAGAAGACTTGGCTTTATCGATATTTATTATATTTAAAATAACAATGTTTTTTATTCGAAATATTTCTTTTCAATTTTTAGGTGGTGGAGGTGGTAAGTTATCCAGTAATTTTTAGTTTATCTTCAGGCACCTACTTACTGAAATTCAAGCATAAAAAATATGTCTAATAATGAAATACCTGAAATAAAAGATTTTCAGATTTTAAAAATGTATTAATGAATTTTATTATATTATTAAATAGTTTAGTAAGCGTAAATCTTTTCTGAAAAATTCTCTTACGATCGACATTGTAGATAAATATTAAATAGATTTTAATTGAAACTATTTTTTATTGCTTAAATAAGAAATTCTGAATTACAAGACAGTTTGTGAGATGGTACATTTTAATTTTAATTGGTTTGAGATAACCTAGAAGAAAGTAATTCAGAGTTAGAAGGTCGTTCTTTCCATAGAATCAAACTAATTTAAAAATGATTTTACAAAGCAACAAACTTATAATTTTATTTAGAAAAAATTAATATTAAAGAAACTGTTGTTCTTCAATGAACGGAGTTAAAACTGCTATGCGACGAAAAATGACCAATGTGATATTCGTTACAAAAATATTTTTTCTAAAGTTTTCTTTCTAAAACTTTTTAGTGTGGCAATACGATATTTCTCTTACGAGCGTTGCTTACCAACTCAGGATAAAAGATGTCAGTTTTTTTAAAGAAAAAGTTTGTTATTGGAGAGAGACCGAATTGTAACGACTGATGTATGTAGTTCCAGCGAATGAATGGTTTTCTTTGTGCAAATTATGATAAAATAAAAGTGATTTTTCTAAAAAAAGTATGTTGATACCTCCTGCAATACAGTACACCAGCATATGTATCATAATCATTTTTTCGCATTCAAGATTTAGTTATATATTCTTGATCAGTCATTCATAATACTCATATTCCGAGCACAAGACTTGGAGCCACCGCAGCCCTTGGTGAAGTGCCTCAAACAAATCCAATTTCCAATATAAAAATACTGCATTCCACAAGTTCTGAAAGCCTACCAAATAAATAGTGAGAAATATATGGGAACTATTATACCATATTAAATGAAAAACTCCACGCAATTGCAAAGAAGAAGACATATTAAAAGAAAACTCTCAAATAACTTTGATTATTTCTCCAGTTTAAATTCCTTAGAATAAAATCATTCATTTCCTTTTTTGTTGTAGTTTTCTTGCACATTTTATTTCTAATATTAATTTAATTATGTCAAAAGCGAAGCTATAACGGTTCTCCACATACTTTTCATTTTAAATTAGTATATACAGTTCTTATACTTCTTATGCAGTATCCACTATTATCACAAGAAATTTTACAATATCTCCCCGATGTTGCTATGATATTCTGAAAGCTGCACAACATCGTAAAGATATTGCACGAATGTTGTAGGTTATCTCGTGCTAATAAGGTAGGGGCAGAATAAGATACAGCGTCTCACTCAAAGTAACAATAACATTTTTTTTCTAGATTTTTTTTTATAAAAAGAAAGTATGCGCTAAAGTAAAGAGATCATTTTATCGTTTTTTACTTAAGAATAATTATAGACATTTTTTTCAGGTCCTGGTGGAGGTAATAATATTTAATCTTCAAATTGTCTCCTCCCTACACTCTCAAATATAATTTATTTCATTAGTTTATTAAGTTGCTTTAGTGGAAACGTTTAAACTTTACAGAATGTTTAAATGTATATCCATAGACAATAATTGGGTCTCATTAACTTATTTCAATGATCTTTCGGGATTGTGCTATGCAAAGTCAAAATATTTCAATTTGGAATTTTCTCTATAATTGTCGCGATATAATGTGAAAATTATACATTAAAATTGCTAATAAAATATTGAAATAGTCTACCCTCGAAAAGAAGCTAAAATTTCAATCACAAAATATAAGCAATTAAAAAAATAAAATATATATTAAATTTTTAACAAAAATAACACAAAATACTGCTTAAAATAACATTTTTGTGTTTTCATTCCTATTCATTTAAACGATTTATACTTTATTAAAAATAAATAAGATTAAAAGTTAAAACATAACCAATATTACAACAACTAAACAGGAGCTGACATTATCGAAAACTTTAATTTTATCAGCACGAAAAAATTTATACCTAAATTTTTTGTTATATTTTTTTAAATTATAAAAATTGACAACTGAATTATTTAATTTTTTGATTTAAAAAAATTATTGATATGAGTTCAAAATCACAGAGAAAGGAATTCATAATAAATGATAAATATTACGTAAAAGTATTTAATAAATACATTCACATATTTATATTTTCCATGGAAAAAGAGTATTCAAACACATTGTAGAAAATATTAGGGCAAACTCAGTAATTTTAAAAGGATTAATTTTTTAAAAAATTCAACATTCATTCTTTCATGTACTGTTGCTGAGTTTTTATTTTAAAAAATTCTGCATTCATCAGAAAGAAATTATTCAAGCTTTTTATATATCTTTATTATAACTACACACAAATATTCATTTAAAATAATTTGTCTTATATATCTTTTAGGTTCTATGGTCATTACAGAAGGTAATTTCCATTTAATATATGAACCATATATTGTGTATAATATTTTAAAATTATTTTGCTATAAAGTTTAATCAGAACTGTTACGTAATGAAGTTTCAATTTTATCCGTAACATTTCATCGATAATTATCGATTTTGTAAAGGTTTACATGAAAGGATTTAGAAATTTTTTCTCATTGTGAGTGAAATAATTACTCCTATAGCAATACGTATCCCAAGGTGTTTTCCGTGAGTTTTGATCTAAGATCAGTTCGGTGTTTTTATGAAAATTATATCATTACTTAATAGTTAGGACCAAAAAATATCTTTATAAATATTTCACAATTTTCTAGTAGCTTGTCAGAATTTCTTTAATACAGTTTCCTATAAAGTAATTTTTAATTCTTAATGACAAACATTTACTTTTATAGAGATATTTTTATAGAGTTTTTATCTGAGAAAATTATCAAGCATAATATACGAGGTTTAAAGTATAATGAATTGGGAACTATGACAATTACAGATACATTTATTAGTCTAATAGAAACTCTTATAGCTGCGTGTTCATGTTAACAAATTATTTTCACCAGACCCTCGATCTTTCATCGGATGAATCTTGATTTCAAAAATTCTCTGGCAAAACTATTTTTAAAAAGATTCTAAAATCTGGTTTAGTTTCTTTGCACGCTCCCGTTTGTGACTAACCAGCAAAATTGTATTTTTTCTATTTGGTGCAGATTGTAAGGAAAAATTTAAATTTGTTAAGATTAAGGATTCAATAAGAATTGCATTACTTTTTCAGAATATTACGATATTATTTGTTGCAGAACTATTAAAGCATAGTCCTGAGCATTTCAGATCTGTAAAAAGACTTTCATTTGATAAATACATAATATTTCCGCACTTATCTTCTTGCAAATCATAAAATTCTTTATAGTTTTAAATATTGTTAAGTATTAAATGAATTATTTCTTTCTTTTCAAGAAATATTATTTCTGAAATAATTATGCTTCTTTTTCTAGCTCAGGAATTCTTAATATTTTATTCTCTGCAAATGTATACAACAAAGCAATTTAAAGGCTGTTGATTCATAGAGTAGATTTCGTTAATTAGAAGGACGGAACCAACTGTTCAAATTTGAGGAAATAATAAGCGATTAATTTCAAAACTAATAAGGTTTGAGATAAAAATTTTTGTGAAATATTGTTAGCATATTTCGTGTTCTCTGAAGATTCGCAGTACTGGTCTTTCGGCAAGGCATTTATTCCGGACATCAAGGATTACGTTAGAATAAATGATTTTCGATGACTATTTTGGACTTCTTTTATAGTGCATTAAAATTATATGTTTGATCTAATAAATATTTCCATGTCCACTTCCAATTTCTTCAAATTAATTAAGTGATTTTATTACAGTTTATTTCGGAATATGACATGTTATGTTTGAAATTTTGCTTTTGTATCTTTTTTACATTGTTTTGAGATCTTGAAATAAAAATTGTAGGAAAAAGGAAAAAAATGGAGTGCATTGCATCTTAAAGCAATAATTCTAGATAAAGAATTTTATTATTTTATAAAATATAATTTTCTGATTTAATTCTTAATTTCTTGGATTAAATACTAACTATTGAGTATTTAATTTTCTTTTTGATACTGTTATAACTTCTTAACAGTATGTAAATGAATTAATAATATTATATATACCAAGAAAGTTGAAACTTTCTTTCTTTTAAAAAAGTTTAATTTTCAAAAATTAATTCAAACTAATGTACAATTTGATTTTCCAAATTTTAATATTAAAATGTAGAGTATAGCCTGAAAATCTCCCAAGGGCTTTATAAAATATTTATCCCACATCTTCTACCGGATGACTTCCGTATAAATAATTATACATGCAGTTCTGGCACATTTAATATTTTTGTTTTCTTATCACATTTTAGAACCAATGTTCTCTTTTCTGCATTTTGAGTAACTATGAATTCGTAGGTATTAGAGAAGTGATTTTCAGCAAAACAAGGGGAAAAAATTTAAAGGAAAATGAAGATTTTTGGCTTAATATAGAAAATTAAATTCTAATGTTCTTTAACATTTTTTAATAAATTTTGAGTGCGAAAATTATAAATAGAAAATAAAGAAACTTTATCTTTTCAAAATAAATTCAATACTATCCAGCAAACGTAGAAATCTTTAAATTGCATATCAAAACATTTCTGTACATTAATTCCGTATTGGAAAATCATATATTTCTTCGCGATGATTTCGGAATCCCTATCAAAATTTTTAATTTACTTTTTTAAAGGTAAAAGTATTACTTGTTGACGTATGCGTTACCATTTCCTGAGTCCTAAATAAGGAGAAGGAGGAAATTTTTTATGATAGTAATTTTTTCTACAAGTTTCGTTTTTCAGCAATATGCAATGTTAAAGAAAAATGTAAGAAATCTTAAATTAATTAATAGCTTTCTATACAAAATTAAATTCAAAAAATTGAAAAAAATTATTCTGCCATTTTCGGTTTGAAATAGATGTACTGAAATGTAATTGATTGGATAAAAACAATAGACTCACCATATGAAATTAACATAAAGCTTTATAAATTTTGCAGCAAATACCTACATCCGTTTGAATAAATTTTAAAAAAATTAAATGCAGTCTTATTGAATTATGCAAAGCCTGTTCAAACTTGCCTATCTTGAAAAACTTGGCTTTATCTATTTATATTATATTTATAATAGAATGTTGTATATTCGAAATATTTATTTCTAATTTGTAGGTGGTGGGGGTGGTAAGTTATCCAGTAATTTTTAGTTTATTTTCAGGCTCCTTTTTACTTAAATTCAAGGATAAAAATAAATGTCTAAGTAATACTGAAATAAACGATTTTAAAGTTTTAAAAATGTATCAGAGAATTTTATTATATTGTAAGAATATTAGTAAGAGTAAATATTTTCCGAAAATTTCTGTTAAGATCGACATTGTAGATAAAAATTAAATATATTTTAATTGAAACTATTGTTTATTGATTAAATTAGAACTTCTGAATTAATGGATAGACAATTTGACAGATGATACATTTATATTTAATGTTGAATATACCCTAGTAGTACATTAATTGAAAGTTATAATGTTGGTCTTTCCATAAAATCAAACTAATTAAAAAATGATTTTACAAAAAAGTAATTTTATAGGAAGTATTGCTCTTCGATGCCCGGAGGCAGAACTGCTATGCGACGAAACACGAGCACTGATAAGTTGCAGAATTAATTTTACGCATTCAAGGTTTATTTACAGATTTTTTTATCAGTCATTCATAATCCTCGCATTCCGATCACAAGGCTTGGAGCTACCGGAGATCTTAGAGCAGTGCTTCAATCAAACACATTTTAAAATCTAAAAATACTGTATTTAAGTACTGAAAATCCACCAAATTAATAGAGAGAAATATATGGGAATTATTATGCCATAATTAATACAGTACTCTGTAGTCTGTGAAATTCAAACTGATACCTCAAAAGTTATTATAAGCAACTTAGTCATAATATAACATCCTATATTGTTTCGGATTATTTCCTCTTCTAAAATCCTTTAGCTAGAGTTTAAAAAATTGTTTGCTCTCGATGTTTAGGTGCACTTCGTCAGTTACTGCAAATTTATAAATCATTAGAAAAAAAATACTCATAAGACTTGGGTTAACTTTACAAACATACTTTTACTTTCTATTAAAGTGATGCATACATTTAATTCAGTTTGTGTTCGATTGTCGAAAATATTACTTTGAAGAAGTCATATTAAATTATTTCCGCAATTCAAATTCTTAGAATAATACTATTCATTTACAATTTGTAGTAGTTTTGTTTTACATTTTATCTTTATTATTATTTAAATTATGTAAAAAGCTAAATAATGAAGGGTCTTCAAATACTTTTAACTTAAAATTAATATATACAGTTCTTATAATTTTCATACTGTATCCCCTATTAGCACAATACATTTTACGGTATCTCCACGATGTTGCTAAGGCATTCTGAAAGCCGTACAACATCGAACAGATGTCGTATATATAATGTAGGTTACATCGTGCTAATAATGAGAGGGCAGATTATGTTAAAGCGTCTCTTTGAAAGTAACAACAACAGTTTTTTCTACGGATTTATTTAACTGAAAATATGCGCTAAATTAAAGAGATCATTCTATCGTTTTCAACTTCATAATATTATGACTCGGTTTCTTTCAGGTCCTGGTGGAGGTAATAATATTTAATCTTTAAATAATCTCCTCCATAAAGACTTAAATGTTATTTATGACACAAGTTTATGAAATTATTTTTGTGGGAACATTAGAAATTATAGTATTTTAAACAGTATATCGAAAGATAAAAATTAAAACTTTTTTACTCATTTCAATGATCTTCCTGGATTGTGCTATGCAGAGACATAATATTTGAATTTGCTAATTTGTTAATGATTCACGCGAAACGAAGTGAAAATTATACATAAAAATTAACATTTAGATATTGAACAAGCATGGGCTCAAAAATAAGCTAAAGTGTCGGTGACATTATATAATACAATCGCATAACAATAAACTGCGAAGTTATATAAATTTTGTAAAATTTAAGCAAAATACTGAATAAAAATAACCATTCGTGTTTCCATTAATATACACTTTAAAACAAATTAGACTTTCAAAAAAAAGAAATAAAATTAAAATAGAAAACATCTGTATTGTTGTAAAACTATACAGGAATTGCTCTTTTTGAAGTTATTATTTATATAACTTAATTTTTTGTTATATTTTTAGTATTCTAAATAAGGTACAACTGAAATACTCTATTTTTTCATTTCATAGAGGATTATTAAATGGTTTCAAAATCACTGAAGGAACGAACTGCCAGTGAAATATAAATATTAAATAAATGTATATATTACATATACTCATATCTTAATATTCTGCAAGGAACAAGAGTATTTTTTAAACAATATTGAAAAATTCTTTTCAAAATCAATAATTTTAAAAAATTTTTTAAATAAATTTCAACATACATTAACTAATGTACCTCTGCTAAGAATTTATATCTTAAAATTGAGCATTATTCAGTAAAAAATGATGCAAGCTCTAAAGTATGTGTTTTTTGTTATTACACACAAATATAAATTTAAAATAATGTGTCTTATATATCTTATAGGTTCTATGGTCGTTTCAGGAGGTAATTTCCCTTTATAATAAATCAAGCTCATATTGTGTATTATATTTTTAAATTATTCTCCCATAACTTTTTGTGGCCACTTTTCCCCATTGAAATTCAAATTCTATATATAACCTTTCATCGATAATTACCTGATCTTGCAAGGATTTACATGAAACGATTTATAAATTTTCTCTCATTGTGAATGAAGCAATTACTCATAAAGCATTACGTAACACAAAGTGTTCTCCGTGCAAAGTGTAATTTTTAATTCTTATTGCAAACATTTACTTTTATAGAGATTTTTTTAAACAGTTTTTATCTGAGACAATTATCAAGCATAATATAGGAGGATTAAATTCTAATGAATGGCTAACTATGACAATTACAGATACATTTATAAGTCTTATATAGAACCTTATTGCTACTGCGTGTTCAGGTTAAAAAACTATTTTCACCAGACCCTCAATCTTTCATCGCATGAATCTTGATTTGATAAATTCTCCGGCAATATTATTTTTGAAAAGATTTTAAAACCTGGTTTAGTTTCTTTGCACGTTTCCATTATTAACTAACCAGCACATTTTTTTTTTCAATTTATGTTTTTTATAAGGAAAAATTACGAATTGTTAAGATTAAAGATTCAATGAGAATTGCATTATATTACAGAATATTACGATATTGTTTGTTGCAGAACTATTAAAGCGTATTCCTTAGTATATCAAATCTGTAAAAAGCCTTTCATTTGATATATACACAATATTTCAGAACTTATCTTCTTGCAACTCATAAAATTCTTTACAGATTTAAATATTATTAAGGATTTAATGAATTATTTGTTTCTCATCAAGAAATATTATTTCTGAAATAAATATGTTTCTTTCCTAGCTTAGGAATTCTTAATATCTTGCTTCTCGGCAATTGTATACAACAAGAAATATTTAAATGTCGTTGATTCCTAATGTAGATTTCGTTAATTAGCGGAACGGAACCAATAGTTCAAATTTGAGGAAATAATAAGAGATTAGTTTCAAAACTAATAAGGTTTAAGATAAAAATTTTAGTAAAATACTGTTAGCATATTTCGTGTTTCCTGGAGATTCGCAGTACTGGTCTTTCGGCAAAGCATTTATTCCGGACGTCAGGGATTATGTTATAAGGAATGATTTTCAACGCCTATTTTGGACTTTTTTATAGTGCATGAAAAATTATATCTTTTGATCTTATAAATATTTCCATGTCCACTTCTAAATTCTTCAGATTAATTAAACGATTTTATTACAGATAATTTCTGATAACCACATGTTATGTTTGAAATTTGTTTTGAAATTTTACTTGTGTATCTTTTTTACGTTGTTTTGAGATCTCGAAATAAAAATTGAAGGAAAAAGGGGGTAAAAATGGAATGCATTGAATCTTGAAGCAATAATTCTAGATAACGAATGGTAATACTTTATCAAATATATTTTTCTGTTTTAATCATTGATTTTTCGGATTGAATACTAAATGTTGAGTATTTAATTTTCTTTTGGATACTGTTATAACTTTTTAAATGTATTAATAAAATTATATATATCAAGAAAGTTGAAACTTTCTTTGTTTTAAAGAAGTTTAATTTTCCTAAAAATTAATTGAAATTTATAAACAATTAGATTTTCCAAATTTTAGGATTAAAAAGCAGAGTATAGCCTGAAAATTTCAAACGGTCTTTATGAAATATTTATTCCACATCTTCTACTGGATGACTTCCGTATAAATAATTATATTTGGAGTTCTGGCTCATTTAAAATTTTTGTTTTCTTATCACATTTTAGAACTAATGTTCTCTTTTCTGCATTCTGAATAGCTATGAATTCGTATGTCTTAGAGAAGTGATTTTAAGCAAAACAAGGGGGAAAAAATTCAAATGAAAAAGTAGATTTTTGCCTTAATCTAGAAAATTAATTTCTAATGTTCTTTAACATCATTTAATATATTTTGAAAACGGAAATTATAAATAGAAGATGAAGAAACTTTATCTTTTCAAAATAAGTTCAATACTATCAAACAAAAATAGAAATCTTTAGATTGTATATCAAAACATTTCTGTACATCTTTAATTCCATGTTGGACAATCATATATTCTACGCGATGATTTCGGAATCGCTATCAAAATTTTTAATTTACTTTTTAAAAGTAACTGTTTTACTTATTGACGTATTCGTTTCTATTTCCTTAGTCCTAAATAAAGAGAAGAAGAAAAATTTTTATGATACTATAATTTTTACTGCAAGTTCATTTCTTCAACATTATTCATTGTTAAAGAAAAATGTTATGAATCTTAATTTAATTAATAATTTTCAATACAAAATTGAATAACAAAAATTGGAAAAATTACTCTGCCTTTCTCGGTACGAAATAAATGTATTGAAATGTAATTCATTGAATACAAGCAATAGATACACCATATGAAATTAGCGTAAACCTGTCTAAAAATTGACGCAAACACCTGCATCTTTTTTATTGAATTAAAAAAAAATTAAATGCAGTCTTATTGAATTATCCAGAATCTGTTAAAACTGGATTTTTTTTTATTTTTTTTTATTTATATTAGAATGTTGTATATTCGAAATATTTATTTCTAATTTTTAGGTGGTGGGGGTGGTAAGTTACCCATTAATTTTTAGTTTAGTTTCAGGCTCCTTTTAACTTAAATTCAAGCATAAAAATATATGTCTAAGTAATACTGAAATAAACGATTTTAAGGTTCTAAATATGTATAATTGAATTTTATTATATTATAAATGTATTAGTAAGCGTAAACATGTAATAAAAAATTCTGTAACAATCGATATTGTAGATAAAAATTAAATACGTTTTGACTCAAACTAATGTTTATTTCTTAAATCAGAACTTATGAATTAATGGATAGACAATTTGGCAGATGGTACTTTTTTATATAAGAAGTTGAATATACACTAGTAGAACGATAATTCGAAGTTATAAGTTTGTTCTTTCCATAAAATCAAGCAAATTTAAAAATGATTTTACAAAACAACAAACTTATAAATTTATTTAGGAAAATTTAATATTAAAGGAAACATGGATCTTCAACGCACGGAGGAAGAACTGCTATGCGACGTAACACGAGAAGAGATAAATTTCAGATTTTATTTTACGCATTCAAAGTTTATTTACAGATTTTTTATCAGTAATTCATAATCCTCGCATTCCGAGCACAAGGCTAAGAGCTACCGCAGATTTTAGTGCAGTGCTTTAAGCAAATCCAATTTAAAATCTAAAAGTACTGTATTTAAGTTCTGAAAATCTTCCGAATTAATAGTGAGTAATATATGGGAACTTTTATGCCATAGTGAATAAAGTACTCTGGACACAGTGAAATTGAAATTGATACCTCAAAAGATTTTATAAACAACTTAGTGATAATATAACATCCTATATTGTTTGTGATTATATCCTCTTCTAAAATCCTTTAGTTAGATTTTAAAAACTTTTTTTTCTCTCGATCTTTAGCTGCATTTCGTCTATTGATGCAAATTTATGAATCATTAGAAAAAAAATACTCATAAGACTTAGGTTAACTTTGCAAACATACTTTTAATTTCTATTAAATTGAAGCATACATTTAATTCAGTTTGTGTTCAATTGTCGAAAATATTACTTTCAAGAAGACATATAAAATTATTTCTGCAATTCAAATTCTTAAAGTTGAGAATAACATTATTCATTTCCTATTTTGTAGTAGTTTTCTTTCACATTTTATTTTTATTATTATTTAAATTATGTAAAAAGCTAAATAATGAAGGGTCTTCCAATACTTTTCACTTAAAATTAATATATACAGTTCTTATGATTCCCATACTGTATCCCCTATTAGCACAATACATTTTACGGTATCTCCACGATGTTGCTAAGGTATTCTGAAAGTCGTACAACATCGAAAAGATGTCGTATGCATAATGTAGGTTATATCGTGCTAATAAGGAGAGGGCCGAATATGTTAAAGCGTCTCACTCAAAGTAACAACAACAGTTTTTTCTAGGGATATTTCAACTGAAAATATGAGCTAAATTAATTGTTTCCAACTTCATAGTATTATGATGCGGTTTCTTTTCAGGTCCTGGTGGAGGTAATAATATTTAATCTTTAAATAATCTCCTCCATAAAGAATGAAATGTTATTTATGACACAGGTTTATGAAGTTATTTTAGTTTGAACATTAGAAATTTATAGTATTTTAAACAGTATATAGAAAGATAAATATTAAAACTTATTTACATATTTCAATGATCTTTCCGCTTTGAGATATGCAAAGTCATATATTTGAATTTGCTAATTTGTTAATGATTCACGCGAAACGGTTGAAAATTATACATAAAAATGAAATATTGAACAGGCACAGGCTTAAAAATAAGCTAAAATGTCAATCACATTATATAAGCATTACAATAAGTTACGAACTTATATAAATTATGTAAAATTTAAGCAAAATACTGAATAAAAATAATGTTTCATTTCCTATACACTTTAAAACAAATTAGACTTTCAAAAAAAAGAAATTAAATTATAATGGAAAACATCTCCATTATTGTAACAACTATACAGGAATTGCTCTTTTTAAGTTATTAATTTTATAACTTCATTTTTTGTTATATTTTTAGTATTCTAAATAAGTTACAATTGAAATACTCCGTTTTTCATTTCATATAGATTATAAATGGTTTCAAAATCACTGAGGAACGAACTGACAGTGAAAGATAAATATTATATAAATGTATATATTACATATACTCATATATTAATATTCTATATGGAATAAGATTATTTTTCAAAACAAAGTAGAATTATTTTTCAAAATCAATAATTTTAAAAAGATTATTTTTTAATAAAATTCAACATACATTCATTAATGTACTGTTGCTAAGAATTTAAATCTTAAAATTATGCATTATTCAGTATGAAATGATTCAAGCTTTAAAGTATATATTTTTTGTTATTGCACACAAATATAAATTTAAAATAATGTGTCTTATACATCTTATAGGTTCTATGGTCCTTTCAGGAGGTAATTTCCCTTTATAATAAATCAAGCCCATATTATGTATTATATTTTTAAATTATTTTCTCATAACCTTTTGTGGCCACGTTTCCCCATTGAAATTTAAATTCTATCTATAACCTTTCCACTATAATTACCTGATTTTGAAAAGATTTACATGAAACGATTTATAAATTTTCTCTCATTGTGAATGAAGCAATTACTCATAAAGCATTACGTAACACAAAGTGTTCTCCTTGCGCTTTAATCTAAGAAGACTTAGGTGTTTTTTTATAAACATTATTTCATAACTTATGTGGGTGTGATGGTCTGAAAAGATACCAATCACCCCACTTGAATTAACACAACTGTTTTTTAAGGAAAAGATGACAAAATAAGAGATGATGCTGCTGAATTTACAGGTGATGAAGTTACAGGTTTTTTGATGAATCAGAAATGGTATCCAGTGTCGGAGAGTTCACTTCGCTAGCATTGTACCACTGTACTCAGACAATTCTCACTTGACCACCTACGCGCAGTCAGTTGCTAGACATTTAGAGTTCTCGAATCTCCCCTGCGCGGGAACTAAAGGCATGTCCAGTCTCCGACTCGAGAATTCACCTTTTCTCTTCGGATCTCCCCTCTTGTCTGCCCCCTGACTCTGAGTGACATAGAGCCGTTACCGTATGAGAGTCACTGGCGGTGACGGGTACAAATCCCACACTTATTAATTAGAACCAAAAAATATTTTTATATATATTTAACAACTTTCTAGTAACTTGATGCTTTTCTTTTAAGTAATTTCTTATCAAGTAACTTTTAATCATTAATGACAAATATTTATAGAGATATAGATTTTGAGGGGACATACGTCTCTTAAACCTCGAAAAAATAGGGGAAAACTGACAAATTTGTTTCATTATATCTTTGAAACAAGGCAATTCATAAACTCCCTTTTTTCTAGAAAAATATCTGCATTTCTCTTATAGCACACACATTTTCAAACGCTCATATTGGTATGTATTTATTTGAGAGAGAAATATATATGGGTATAATTTTTGGAGAAAAAATGAGACAGTCACCTTGCGCTCATGATTACAGATAAAATATTTATCTAAACACAATATTTTGGGTATCTAACTAATCCAAACAGTCTGTTTAAGAAACTGAACAACAATTTATTAACATTTAAAGTTTATTTCTATTTTATATATCAATTTAAAATAAAAATGATAAAATATTTAAAATTTCAACTTTTCAAACCAACTAGAAAACGTTTATGGAGAAATATGTGCAAAAATGTGGTTCAATTTGTAGAACATAGCAAAATACATATTCAGTAAAAATTCTATGTAAAAATATTCAACAGTTCTTGAGATATCGTGCGCACAATATAAAAAAACACATTTTGAGATATAGCGCTTTAAAGAAATGGCCATATTCAATGTTTACGTTGAAGAGCTGATACATTTTTGTTCATAACTTTCATAATTATGAGGATTTTTTATCGCGGATTGTTTTAAATCGTTTAGAAACAACAGGATAATAATATATATATTTTTCAAGAAATAGAAAATTTTCGAGGTTTAACAGTCGTATGTCCCCTTAGAGATATTTATTATACAGTTTTTATTTCAGATAACTATCAAGCATGACAAAGAAGAATTAAATTCTAATGAATGGCGAACTATGACAATTACAGACACATTTTATTCTCTAATAGAGAATCTTATTGCTGCTGCGTGTTCAGGTTAACAACCTGTTTTCACCAGACCCTCGATCTTTCATTCGATGAATCTTGATATGATAAATTCTCTAGCAATATTATTTTTAAAATGCTTCTAAAATTTGGTTTGGTTTCTTTCCACGTTTGAAGTCCTGACTAACCATCAAAAATGTATGTTCTCTTTTTCTGTGCAGTTTAAAAGGAAAAATTACAATTTGTTAAGATTAAATATTAAACCAGAATTACATTACTTTTAAACAATATTACGATATTTTTCGCTGTAGAACTATTCGTGTATATTCTTTACCATTCCGAATCTGTTAAAAGCCTTTCATTTGAAAGAAACACAATATTCCATAAACTATCTTCTTTCAACTCAAAAAATTCAATACGTATTTTAATATAATTAAGAATTTAAAGAATTCATTCTTTCTTTTCAAGAAATATTATTTCTGAAATAATAATGTTTCGTTTTCTAGCTTAGGAATTCTTAATATTTTGCTTCTCGGCAAATGAATACAACAAGAAAAATTTAAAGGCTGTTGATTCATAGGGTAGATTTCGTTAATTAGCGGGATGGAACCAACTGTTCAAATTTGAGGAAATAATATTTATATTAATTAAATTATTAATATGTATATAAATAATTTATATATATTTATAACCACGTTTGAGCAAGGGCTCCACTTTTACATATAGTCCAATAGTTAGAACTTACTTCAGCTTCACTGTACTAAGTGCAAAAAATTTTTAATATATATCTATGAAGCGCATAATACTGTGTAAATAGATTTATTGATTCCCATCTCTATACATTTTTACTTCGAAATAAAGAGTTTCAAATTGTAATGTTAATTTTTATTCATACAAATATTAAACAATTAGGATTAAAATGCAGAGAATGTCCTGAAAACTCCCAAGTTCTTTCAAGATATTTATTCCACATCTTCTATCTAATGACTTTCGTATAAATCATTATACTTGCAGGTCTGGCTCATTTAATATTTTCGATTCCTTAATACGTTTTTGAACTTAATGTATTCTTTTCTATAATTGAAATAACTAGTATTTCGTCTCTCTTTGAGTCGTTATTTCAAGCAATTCAATGAAGCAAATTGAATGGAAAATAAAAATTTCTCGAATAATATAGAGAATTAATTTTTAATATTTTTAACATCATTTAACATATTTTGAGCGCAAAAATTATGAATAGAAAATACAGAAACTTTATCTTTTCAAAATAAGTTCGTGCTACCAAGCAAAAATAGCAACCTTTAAATTGTATATCAAAACATTTCTTGAGATTAATTACATGCTGCACAATCATATATTTCTTCGCGATGATTTCGGAATCGCTATCAAATTCTTTTAATTTACTTTTTTAAAGGTAACTGTTTTACATATTGACGTATTCGTTTCCATTTCCTGAGTCGTAAATGCGAAGGAGGAGGAAAATTTTTATGTTAGTAATTTTTAAAGGAAGTTTCGTTTCTCAGCATTATTCAATGTTAAAGAAAAATGAAAGGAATCTTAATTTATTTGACAATTTTCTATACAAAATTGAATACCAAAAATTGAAAAAAATTACTCTGCCTTTTTAGGTGTGAAATAAATGTATTGAAAAGTTATTCATTGGATATAAACAATAGACACACCATTTGAAATTCACATAAATTTTTACAAAAATTGCAGCAAAGACCTGCAATCTTTCTGAATAATTAAAAACAATTCAAATGCAGTCTTATTGATTTATGCAGAATCTGTTTCAACTGACTTAGCTAGAGAACTTCGTTTTATCTATTTCTATTATATTTAAAAGAACAATATTGTATATTCGAAATATTTATTTTCAATTTTTAGGTGGCGGAGGTGGTAAGTTATCCAATAATATTTAGTTTAGTTTCAGGCTACTTCTGACAGAAATTTAAGCATAAAAAATATGTCTAATACTGAAATACCTGAAATAAAAGAGTTTCAGGTTCTTAAAATGTATTATTGAATTTTATTATATTAGTAAATATTTTAGTAAGTGTAAATATTTTCTTAAAAATTCTCTTACGATCGACATTGTAGATAAATATTAAATAGATTTTAATTGAAACTATTTTTCTTTGCTTAAATAAGAACTTCTGAATTAATGGTTTGACAGATTGTACATTTATATTTAATGTTAAATATACACTAGTAGTGCAGTAATTCAAAGTTATAAGGTTGTGCTTTCCATAGAATCAATCTAATTTAAAACAATAAACTTATAAATTTATTTAGGAAAAATTTATATTAGAGGAAGTATTGCTCTTCGATGCACGGAGGAAGAACTGCTATGAGACGAAACACGACCTCTGATAAGTTGCAGAATTAATTTTACGCATTCAAGGTTTATTTACAAATTTTTATCTCTTATTCATAGTCCTCGCATTCCGAGAAAAAGTATTGGAGCTACATCAACTCCTGGTTAAGTGCTTTAAACAAATCCAATTTCCAATATAAAAATACTGCATTTCACAAGTTCTGAAAACCTACCAAATAAATAGTGATAAATATATTGGAACTATTATACAATAGTAAATAAAATACTGCACGCCATTGCAAAGAAGAAGACATATTAAAAGAAATCTCTCAAATAATTTTGATTATTTCTCCAGTTTAAATTCCTTAGAATAAAGTTATTAATTTGCTTTTTTTGTTGTAGTTTTCTTGCACATTGTATTTCTAATATTAATTTAATTATGTTAAAAGCAAAGTTATAAAGTGTCTTCACATACTTTTCATTTTAAATTAGTATATACAGTGCTGATAATTCTTATACAGTATCCACTATTAGAACAAGAAATTTTACGATATGTCCACGATGTTGCTATGATATTCTGAAAGCCGCACAACATCGTAAAGATATTGTACAAATATTGTAGGTTATCTCGTGCTAATAAGGTAGGGGCAGAATAAGTTACAGCATCTCTCTCAAAGTGACAATAACATTTTTTTTTCTAGATTTTTTATAAACAGAAAGTATGTGCTAAACTAAAGAGATCGTTTTTTCGTTTTTTACTTAAGAGTAAATATATACATTTTTTTCAGGTCCTGGTGGAGGTAATAATATTTAAGCTTTAAATTCTCTCTTCCCTACACTCTCAAATATAATTTAGTTTCATTAGTTTATTAAGTTGCCTTAGTGGAAACGTTAAAACTTTACAGAATGTTTAAATGTATATCCATAGACAATAATTGGGTCTAATTAACTTATTTCAATGATCTTTCGGGATTGTGCTAAGCAAAGTCAAAATATTTCAATTTGGAAATTTTTTTATAATTGTGGCGATATAATGTGAAAATTATACTTTAAAATTGCTAATTACGCATTGAAATAGTCTACCCTCGAAAAGAAAAACTTCAATCACATGAAATAAGCAGTTAAGAACTTCAAATATATATTACATTTTTAACAAAAATAAAAAAATACTGTTTAAAATAAAATTTTAGTGTTTCCATTCCTATTCATTTAAAGATTGATACTTTATTAAAAATAAATAAGATTAAAAGCTAAAACATAATCATTATTACAACAACTAAACAGGAACTGATATTATCGAAATTTTTATTTTTATCAGCAAGAAAAATTTTTTTAGCTTTTTTTTTGTTATATTTTTTAAATTATAAAAATTGACAACTGAATTATTGAATTTTTTGATTTAAAAAATTTTGAAATGGGTTCAGTAAGACAGAGAAAGAAATTCATAGTAAATGATGAATATTACATAAAAATATTTATTAAATATATTCACATATTTATATTATACTTGGAAAAAGAGTATTCAAACACATTGTAGAAAATATTAGTGCAAACTCAGTAATTTTTAAAAGATTATTTTTTAATAAAATTCACTATTCATTCTTTCATATACTGTTGCTAAGTATTTATTTCTTAAAATTCTGCATTACTCAGAAAGAAATTATTCAAGCTGTAAAATATAACTTTATTATAACTGCACACAATTATTTATTTAAAATAATTTGTCTTATATATCTTTTAGGTTCTATGGTCATTACAGAAGGTAATTTCCCATTTAATATATGAACCATATAGAGTGAATTATATTTAAAAATTATTTTCCTATAATGTTTAATCAGCACTGTTATGTAATGAAGTTTAAATTTTATCCGCAACATTTCATCGATAATTATCTATTTTTTTAAAGATTTACATGAATGTATTTAGAAATTTCTTCTACTTGTGAATGAAATAATTACTCCTATGGCATTTCGTATCCCATGGTATTGCCCGTGAGTTTTAATCTAAGATAAGTTTTAATCAGATTCTAGTAGCTCGTCAGAATTTCTTTAATACAGTTTTCTATCAAGTAATTTTTAATTCTTAATGACAAACATTTACTTTTATAGAGATTTTTTATACAGTTTTTATCTGAGACAATTATCAAGCATAATATAGGAGGATTAAATTCAAATGAACGGCGAACTTAGACAATTACAGATACATTTATTAGTCTAATAGAGAATCTTATTGCTGCTGCGTGTTCAGGTTAAAAAACTATTTTCACCAGACCCTTAATCTTTCATCGGATGATTCTTGATTTAATAAATTCTCTGGCAATAATATTTTAAAAAGATTCCAAAACCTGGTTTAGTTTCTTTGCACGCTTCCATTTTAGACTAACCAGCAAAATTTTAGGTTTTCAATTTGGTGCAGTTTATAAGGAAAAATTACGAATTGTTAAGATTAAAGATTCAATGAGAATTGCATTATATTACAGAATATTACGATATTGTTTGTTGCAGAACTATTAAAGCGTATTCCTTAGCATATCAAATCTGTAAAAAGCCTTTCATTTGATAAATACACAATATTTCAGAACTTATCTTCTTGCAACTCATAAAATTCTTTACAGTTTTAAATACTATTAAGGATTTAATAAATTATTTCTTTCTCATTAAGAAATATTATTTCTGAAATAATTATGTTTCTTTTTCTAGCTTAGGAATTCTTAATATTTTCCTTCTCGGAAAACTCATACAACAAAATATTTAAAGCGTGTTGATTCATAGGGTTGATTTATTAATTACCGAGACGGAACTAACTGTTCAAGTGTGAGGAGATAATAAGCGATTAATTAAGCGAATTCTTAATATCTTGCTTCTCGGCAATTGTATACAACAAGAAATATTTAAATGTCGTTGATTCCTAATGTAGATTTCGTTAATTAGCGGAACGGAACCAATAGTTCAAATTTGAGGAAATAATAAGAGATTAGTTTCAAAACTAATAAGGTTTAAGATAAAAATTTTAGTAAAATACTGTTAGCATATTTCGTATTTCCTGAATATTCGCAGTACTGGTCGTTCGGCAAGGATTTATTCCTGACATTAAGGATTACGTTACAATGAATGATTTTCAACGCCTATTTTGGACTTGTTTTATAGTGTATTAAAAATTATATCCCTTTATCTTATAAATATTTCTATGTCCACTTCCAATTTCGTCAAATTAATTAAACGATTTTATTACAATTAATTTCGGAATACCACATGTTACGTTTGAAATTTTACTTGAGTATCTTTTTTACGTTGTTTTGAGATCTTGAAATAAAAATTGTAGGTTAAAGGGAAAATGGAATGCATTGCACCTTGAAGCAATAATTCTAGATAAAGAATTTTATTACTTTATGAAATATAATTTTCTGATTTAATTCTTAATTTTTCGGATTAAATACTAACCATTGAGTATTTAATTTTCTTTTTGATACTGTTATAACTTCTTAACAGTATGTAAATGAATTAATAATATTATATATACCAAGAAAGTTGAAACTTTCTTTCTTTTAAAAAAGTTTAATTTTTCAAAAATTAATTCAAACTAATGTACAATTTGATTCTCCAAATTTTAATATTAAAATGTAGAGTATAGCCTGAAAATCTCCCAAGGTCTTTATAAAATATTTATTCCACATCTTCTACTGGATGACTTCCGTATAAATAATTATATTTGCAGTTCTGGCTCATTGAAAATTTTTGTTTTCTTATCACATTTTAGAACTAATGTTCTCTTTTCTGCGTTCTGAATAACTACGAATTCGTATGTCTTAGGGAAGTGATTTTAAGCAAAACAAGGGGAAAAAATTCAAATGAAAATGAAGATTTTTGCCTTAATCTAGAAAATTAATTTCTAATGCTCTTTAACATCATTTAATATATTTTGAGCGCGGAAAAATTATAAATAGAAAATAAAGAAATTTTATCTTTTCAAAATAAGTTCACTACTATCAAACAAAAATAAAAATCTTTAGATTTAGAACAAAAAATTTTTGTGCATCAATAATTCCATATTGGACAATCATATATTTCTTCGCGATGATTTCGGAATCGCTCTCAAAATTTTTAATTTAGGTTTTTTAAGTAACTCTTTTACTTATTGACGTATTCGTTTCCATTTCCTGAGTCCTAAATAAAAAGCAGGAGGAAATTTTTATGATACTAATTTTTACTGCTAGTTTATTTCTTCAACATTATTCATTGTTAAAGAAAAATGTAATAAATCTTAATTTCATTAATAATTTTCAATACAAAATTGAATTCAAAAAATTGAGAAAAATTATTCTGCCATTTTCGGTTTGAAATAAATGTATTGAAATGTAATTGATTGGATAAAAACAATAGACTCACCATATGAAATTAACATACACCTTTATAAAAATTGCAGCAAACACCTGCATCTTTTTGAATAAATTTAAAAAAATTAAATGTAGTCATATTGAATTATGCAGAGTCTGTTAAAACTGGAATATCGAGAAAAACTTGGCTTTATCTATTTATATAATATTTATAGTAGAATGTTGTATATTCGAAATATTTATTTCTAATTTTTAGGTGGTGGTGGTGGTAAGTTATCCAGTAATTTTTAGTTTATTTTCAAGCTCATTTTTACTTAAATTCAAGCATAAAAATTTGTGTCTGAGTAATACTTAATTAAATAAACGATTTTAAAGTTTTTAAAATGTATAATTGAATTTTATTATATTATAAATATATTAGTAAGCGTAAATATGTTCTGAAAAATTCTATTACTATCGACATTGTAGATAAAAATTAAATATATTTTAATTGAGACTATTTTTTATTGCTTAAATCAGAACTTCTAAATTAATGGATAGACAATTTGACAGATTGTACATTTTTATTCTATGTTGAATATACACCAGTACAAAAGTAATTCAAAGTTATAAGGTTGTTCTTTCGATAGAAGCAAACTAATTCAAAAATGATTTTTCAGAACAACAACTTTATAAATTTATTTAAGAAAAATTAATATTAGAGGAAGCATTGCTCTTCAATGCACGGAGGAAGAACTGCTATGTGACGAAACACTAGCAGTGATAAATTGCAGAATTAATTTTACGTATAGAAGATCTATTTATAGATTTTTTATCAGTCCTTCATAATCCTCCCATTCCGAGGACAGGGATAGGAGCTACCGCAGATTTTAGTGCAGTGCTTTAAACAAATCCAATTTAAAATCTAAAAGTACTGTATTTAAGTTCTGAAAATCTTCCGAATTAATAGTGAGTAATATATGGGAACTTTTATGCCATAGTGAATAAAGTACTCTGTACACTGTGAAATTCAAATTGATAACTCCAAAGTTATTATAAGCAACTCATGATATAACATCCTATATTATTTAGGATTATATCCTCTTCTAAAATCCTTTAGTTAGATTTTAAAAAATTGTTTCTCTCGATGTTTAGGTGCATTTCGTCAATTGATGGAAATTTATGAATCATTAGAAAAAACAATAATCATAAGACTTGGGTTAACTTTACAAACATACTTTTACTTTCTATTAAATTGATGCATACATTTAATTCAGTTTGTGTTCAATTGTCGAAAATATTACTTTGAAGAAGACTTATAAAATTATTTCTGCAATTCAAATTCTTAAAGAAGAGAATAACATTATTCATTTCCTATTTTGTAGTAGTTTTCTTTCACATTTTATTTTTATTATTATTTAAATTATGTAAAAAACTAAACAATGAAGAGTCTTCAAATACTTTTCACTTAAAATTAATATATGCAGTGCTTATGCTTCTTATACTGTATCCCCTATTAGCACAAGACATTTTACGGTATCTCCACGATGTTGCTAAGATATTCCGAAAGTCGTACAACATCGAAAAGATGTCGTATGAATAATGTAGGTTATCTCGTCCTAATAGAGAGAGGGCAGAATATGTTAAATCGTGTATTTGAAAGTAACAATAACAGTTTTTATCAACTGAAAATATGCGTTAAATTAAAGAGATCATTCTATCGTTTTTAACCTCATAGTAATATCATACGTTTTCTTTTCAGGTCCTGGTGGAGGTAATAATATTTAATCTTTAAATAATCTCCTCCATAAAAACTGAAATGTGATTTATAACACAAGTTTATGAAGTTATTTTAATGGGAACATTAGAACTTTATAGTATTTTAAACAGTATATAGAAGGCTAAAAATTAACACTTATTTACTTACTTCAATGATCTTTTTGGATAGAGCTATGTAAAGCAAAAATATTTTAATTTGCTCATTCGTAATTGATTCACGCAAAACGATGTAAAGATTATACATAAAAACTAACAATTAAATATTGAATAAGCGGGCTCGAAAATAAGCTAAAATATCTATCACATTATATAAGCAGTTCAATAAAAATCGAATTTATGTAAATTTTATAAAATTTAAGCAAAATACTGAATAAAAATAACCTTTTCGTGTTTCCATTAATATACACTTTAAAACAAATTAGACTTTTAAAAAAAGAAATAAAATTAAAATGGAAAACATCTCCATTATTGTGACAACTGTACAGAAATACCTCGTTTTGAAGTTATTAATTTTATAGTTTAATTTTTTGTTATATTTTTAGTATTTTAAATAAGTTACAATTGAAATACTCCATTTTTTCATTTCATATAGGATTATTAAATGGTTTAAAAATCACTGAGGAACGAACTGACAGTGAAAGATAAATATCAAATAAATGTATATATTACATATATTAATATTCTACATGGAACACGATTATTTTTCAAAACAATTTTGGAAAATGTTTATCCAAATCAATAATTTTAAAAAGATTATTTTTTAATAAAATTCAACATGCATTCATTAATATACTTTTGCTAAGAATTTATATCTTAAAATTGAGCATTATTCAGTAAGAAATGATGCAAGCTATAAAGTATGTGTTTTTTGTTATTACACACATCTATAAATTTAAAATAATGTGTCTTATCAAAATAATGTGTTAATTATATTTTATAGGTTCTATGGTCGTTTCCGGAGGTAATTCTCCTTTATAATATATCAAGCTCATATTGTGTATTACATATTTAAATTATTTTCCCATAACTTTGTTTGGTCACTTTTTCCCATTGAAATTTAAATTCTATTTACAACCTTTCATCGATAATTACCTGATTTTGCAAGGATTTACAGGAAACGATTTATAAATTCCCTGTCATTGTGAATGAAGTAATTACTCATAAAGCATTACGTAGCCGAAGGTGTTCTCCGTGCTCTTTAATCTAAGATGAGTTAGGTGTTTTTTATGAAAATTATTTCTTAACTTATTAGTTAGAACGAAAAAACATTTTTAAATATTTAACAATTTTCTTGTAACTTGTTGCATTTCTTTTATGTAGTTTCTTATCAAGTTATTTTTAATCATTAATAACAAATATTTATACAGATATAGATTTTAAAGATATATTTATTATACAGTTTTTATTTCAGATAATTATCAAGCATGACAAAGGAGGAATAAATTATAATGAATGGCGAACTATAACAATTACAGACACATTTTATTCTCTAATAGAGAAAATTATTGCTGCTGCGTCTTTAGGTTAACAACCTGTTTTCACCAAACCCTCTTTGAATCTTGTTTTGATAAATTCTGTTGCAATATTAATTTTAAAAAGATTCTAAAATTTGGTTTATTTTCTTAATTTCTTTGCACGTTTGAAGTCCTGACTGACCAGCAAAAATGTGTGTTCTCCTTTTCTATGCAGTTTAAAAGAAAATTTTAAGATCTGTAAAGATTAAAGTTTAAGCCAGAACTACATTACTTTTACACAATATTACGATATTTTTCGTTGTAGAACTAATCGTGTATATTCTTTACCATTTCGAATCTGTAAAAAGCCTTTCATTTGACAAGAACATAATATTCCAGAACTTATCTTCTTACAACTCATAAAATTCTTTACGGTTTTAAACGGTTTTGAACAAGGGATCCTCTTTTACATATTGTTCAATAATTAGAACTTACATGAGCTTCACAGTACTAAGTGCAAAAATTTTATAGAATATATATATCTATGAAGCGCATAATATTGTGTAAACAGATTTATTGATTCCCATCTCTACAAAATTTTACTTTGAAATAAAGAGTTTCAAACTGTAATATTAATTTTTATTCGTACGAAAATTAAACAATTAGCATTAAATTGCAGAGTATGTCCTGAAAAACTCTCAAGGTCTTTCAAAGATATTTATTCCATATCTTCTATCTAATGACTTTCGTATAAATCATTTTGCTTGCAGTTCTGGCTCATTTAAAATTTTTGATTCTTTATTACATTTTAGAACTCAATGTACTTTTTTCTATAATTGAAATAACTATTATTTCGTCTCTCTTTGATTCGTTATTTCAAGCAATTCAGTGAAACAAATTGAATGGAAAATAAAGATTTCTCGAATAATATAGAAAATTAATTTCTAATATTTTTAACATATTTTGAGCGCAAAAATTAGAAATAGAAAATACAGGAACTTTATCTTTTCAAAATAAGTTCGTACTACCAAACAAAAATAGAAGCCTTTAAATTGTATATCAAAACATTTCTGTACATTGAAATTACATATTGCCCAATCATATATTTCTTCGCGATGATTTCGGAAGCCCTATCAAAATTTTTAATTTACTTTTTTAAAGGTAACTGGTTTACTTATTGAAGTATTCGTTTCCATATCCAGAGTCCTAAATGGGGAGGAGGAAGAAAATTTTTATGATAGTAATTTTTATTGCAAGTTTCGTTTTCCAGCATTATTCAAAATTAAAGAAAAATGTATGAAATCTTAATTTAATTAATAATTTTCTAATAAAAAAATTGAATAACAAAAATTTTATAAAAATTACTCTGCCTTCTCCGGTGTGAAATAAATGTATTGAAATGATATTCATTTGATATTAAACAATAGACACACCATATGAAATTCGCATAAACCTTTACAAAAATTGCAGCTGACACCTGCAATCTTTCTGAATAATTAAAAACAATTTAAAAGCAGTCTTATTGATTTATGCAGAATCTGTTTAAACTAGCTTAGCAAGAAGACTTGGCTTTATCTATATCTATTATAGTTAAAATAACAATGCTTTTTATTCGAAATATTTCTTTTCAATTTTTAGGTGGCGGAGGTGGTAAGTTATCCAATAATTTTTAGTTTAGCTTCAGGCACCTACTTACTGAAATTCAAGCATAAAAAAATATGTCTAATAATGAAATACTTGAAATAAAAGATTTTCAGATTTTTAAAATGTATTAATGAATTTTATTATATTAATAAATATTTTAGTAAGCGTAAATCTTTTCAGAAAAATTCTCTTACGATCGATATTGTAGATAAATATTAAATAGATTTTAATTGAAACTGTTTTTTTGCTTAAATAAGAACTTCTGAATTACAAGACAGACATTTTGACATATGGTACATTTATATTTTATAAGTTGGAGATAACCTAGTAGAACAGTAATTTAGAGTTAGAAGGTTGTGCTTTCTATAGAATCAAACTAATTTAAAAATGATTTTACAAAACTACAAACTTTTAATTTTATTTAGAAAGATATTTATATTAAAGAAACTGTTGTTTTTCAATGCATGGAGGAAAAACTGCTATACGACAAAAGATGTCCGGTCATACACTATATGCCCAAAAGTATCCGGACACTTGCAGATTTTCACATTTTTTAGAATTTCTCCGGAATGGTTTAACCGACTGCCTTTAAATTTCGGACATGTAAAGAATAGACATTAACTCATATTTTACATTGAATATTCGGTCGTGAGGGCAATTAGGGGGCCGTCTACAAACTGATGAAGACAAAAAAGTTTTTGGCCCACCCCGCTTCACAGAATACAGATAACAAGATGAAACTTTCAGAAATGGTAATGTTTAATGTTCATAATATTTATAGGAATTTTTGTAAACTCAGCGCAAATATTTGGGAAGATATAAAGGTTTTCTTAAAAAATCTCAAATTTTCCCACCTGTGTTTTACTTATAACATGCAGAGTTTTCTGTTATATTATACGAAACTTACAGAAAAGATGACAATATATAAGAGAAGCATTTGTGTAAAGCTTTGGAAAAGAATTGTTGAATATTACAGGAATTATGAGCAATGTTAGTAAATAGTATTTTACTGCGCATGCGCGAAACATAGTGTAATTTTTCTTTCACAGCTTTAAAGCCAGATATATAGGGCAACTTATATAAAAAAATTCAGTTCAGTATCATTAGTATTCAGAAAGATATCGGCATTACAACGAGCAGAATTTTAGCTCCTGTCGAAGAGAAGCTAAAAGATGAGGGGTTGCACAAAAATTGATATTTTTTACACTTATATCTTTAAATAGTTATATTGAATTGTATAGTGGTTAGAATTTGCTGAATACCCATGAACACATCTAATATTCGTAACGAATAAAAAAATATATATGTAGAATTATTAAAATATTTTAAGAAAAGAAATTTATTAGATAAAAAATCGTTTCGCCATAAAATAAATATATTTAAAAATATCGTTTGGCCGTAAAATTGTAATATGCAACTTGTTAATAATCTTTTAAATAATATAATTAAAGTAATAAAATGCTTGTTATTTATAGTACCTAATTAGCTGGAATTTAAGTTATGCACGTAATTGATAAGTGTTCATGGGTATTCAGCAAATTCTAACCGCTATACAATTCAATATAACTATTTAAAGATATAATTTTAAAAAATATCAATTTATGTACAACCCCTCATCTTTTAGCTTCTCTTCGACAGGAGCTAAAATTCTGCTCGTTGTAATGCCGATATCTTTCTGAATACTAATGATATTGAACTGAATTTTTTTATATAAGTTGCCTTATATATCTGGCTTTAAAGTTGTGAAAGAAAAATTACACTATGTTTCGCGCATGCGCAGTAAAACACTATTTACTAAAATTGCTCATACTTCCTGTAATATTCAACAATTATTTTCCAAAGTTTTACACAAATGCTTCTCTAACATATTGTCATCTTTTCTGTAAGTTTCGTATAATATAACAGAAAACTCTGCATGTTATAAGCAAAAAACAGGTGGGAAAATTTAAGATTTTTTAAGAAAACCTTTATGTCTTCCCAAATATTTGCGCCGAGTTTACAAAAATTCCTGTAAATATTATGCACATCAAACATTACAATTTCTGAAAGTTTCATCTTGTTATCAGTATTCTGTGAAGCGGGGTGGGCCAAAAACGTTTTTGTCTTCATCAGTTTGTAGACGGTCCCCTATATGCCCTCAGGACCGAATCTTCAATGTAAAATGTGAGTTATTGTCTATTCTTTACATGTCCGAAGTTTAAATGCAGTCGGTTAAACCATTCCGGAGAAATTCTAAAAAATGTGAAAATCTGCAAGTGTCCGGATACTTTTGGGCATATAGTGTATATAGCATAATCATTTTTACGCATTCAAGATTTAGTTATAGATTATTGATCAGTCATTCATAATCCTCGCATTCCGACCACAAGAATTGGTGCCACCGCAGCTCTTGGTGAAGTGCTTTAAACAAATCCAATTTCCAATATAAAAATACTGCATTTCACAAGTTCTGAAAGCTACCAAATAAATAGTGATAAATATATGAGAACTATTATAACATATTATATAAAATTCTTTTTACTCTTTGTTAAATTCAAATTGATACTTGAAAAAAGATTATAAGCATTCTAGTCATATTATAACATTCTAGTTTGTCTGGGGTATAGCATTTTTTAAAAGTCCTTTGGTTAGTTTTTTAAAAATTGTTGGTTCTCGGTGCTTATATATAGGTGCATTTCGTAAACTGAAGCAAATTTATACAATATTTTCAGGAAACAATTACTTACAATGGTACTTTGACTTTCTATTAAGTTGATGCACACATTTAATTCTGTAGGGTTTGAATACTCCACGCCATTGAAAAGAAGAAGACATATTAAAAGAAAACTTTCAAATTATTTTGATTTTTCTCCAGGTTAAAATTCCTCAGAATAAAATTATTCTTTTCCCTTTTTGGTGTAGTTTTCTTGCACATTTTATTATTTTGATTTGAGTTTGGGTTTCTTGCGCAAGAGCCATAGGTTTGAACATGCTGCGCCAAACTTTGTAAGATATGTCAACATAAAAGTGTGATTCTTTAATCTCTAATATTAATTTAATTATGTTAAAAGTGGAGCTATAAAGTGTCTCCTCATACTTTTCATTTTAAATTAGTATATACAGTGTATCTACTTCTTATACAGTATCCACTATTAGCACAAGAAATTTTACGATATCTCCCCGATGTTCCTATGATATTCTGAAAGCCGCACAACATCGTAAAGATAATGTACGAATGCTGTAGGTTATCTCGTGCTAATATGGTGAGGGCAGAATAAGTTGCAGCATCTCTCTCAAAGGAACAATAACATTTTTTTCTTGATTTTTTATAAACAGGAAGTATGCGCTAAATTAAAAGGATCGTTTTATCGTTTTCTACTTAAGAGTAATTATACACATTTTTTTTCAGGTCCTGGTGGAGGTAATAATATTTAATCTTTAAATACTCTCCTCCCTACACACTCAAATATAATTTATTTCACTAGTTTATTAAGTTGTTTTAGTTGGAACGTTAAAACTTTACAGAATGTCAAAATATATATCGATAGACAATAATTGGGACTAATTAACTTTTATCAATGATTTTTCGGGATTGTGCTGTCCAAAGTCAAAATATTTGAATTTCTTAATTTCCTTATAATTGTCGCTATATAATGTGAAAATTATTCAATAAAAATGCTAATTAATTATTGAAATAGCATACCCTCGAAAATAAGCTAAAATTGAAATCAATTTATATAAGCAGTTACATAAAACTTCAAATTTATATTAATTTTTTAACAGAAATTAAACAAAATACTGCTTAAAATAATATTTTGTGCTTCCATTCCTATTCATTTCGAACGATTTATATTTAATTGAAACTAAATAAGATTAAAAGTTAAAACATTACCATTATTACAACAACTAAACAAGAGCTGCCATTCTTGAAATTTTTAATTTTTTCAGCACGGCAAATTTTTATAGCTTAATTTTTTTTAATTCTAAAAATTGACAATTGAATTACCCATGTTTTTCATTTATAAGGCATTTGAAATAAGCTCAAAATCACACAGAAAGGAATGCATAGTAAATGATAAATATTATATAAAGATATTTAATATATGCATTCTTATATTTATATTCTACATGGAAAAAGAGTATTCAAACACTTTGTAGAAAATATTAGTGCAAACTCAGTAATTTTAAAATGGTTAATTTTTAATAAATTCAACATTCATTCTTTCATATACTGTTGCTGAGTATTTATTTCTTAAAATTTTGCATTATTCAGTAAGAAATTATTCAAGCTGTAAAACATATCTTTATTATAACTGCACACAAATATTTATTTAAAATAATTTCTTATATATCTTTTAGGTTCTATGGTCATTACAGAAGGTAATTTCTCATTTGAACCATATATTGTGTACTATATTTTAAAATTATTTTCGATAATGTTTAATCGCCACTGTTACGGAATGAAGTTTAAATTGTATCCGCAACATTTCATCGTTAATTATTTATTTTGCAAGGATTTACATGAAAGGATTTAGAAATTTCTTCTCATTGTCAATGAAGTGATTACTCTTATAGCATTATGTATCCCAAGGTGTTCTCCGTGTCTTATAACCTAAGATCAGTTAGGCGTTTTTATGAAAATTATTTCATTACTTATTAATTAGGACCAAAAATATTTTTATAAATGTTTAACAATTTGCTAGTAGCTTGTCAGTATTTCTTTAATACAATTTCCCATCAATTTATTTTTAATCATTAATCACAAATATTTGCTTTTATGGAGATACTTTTTATGCAGATTTAATTCCAGATAATTATCTAGCAAAACATAGGAAGGTTAAATTCTAATGAATGGCGAGCTATGGCGATTACACAGACACATTTTATAGCCAAATAGAGAATGGTATTGCTGCTGCCTGCTTAGGATAAGAATTTGTTTGCACCAGACCATCGATCTTTCCAGCCGTTGAATCTTAACTTAAAGAATTCTCTGGCTATATTATTTTTAAATGATCTTAATATCTGGTTCAGCTTCTTAGCACGTTTCAAGTCCTGACTAACCAGCAAATTTGTCTATTTTCCTATTTTGTGCAGTTTATAGGGAAAAATTACTACTTGTTAATATTAGATTAAATCAAAAATTGCATTAATTTTACACAATATTACGATATTGTTTGTTGTAGAACTACAATAGTTAAGAGATAGCACAGAAAGGGCCATCTAATTAGATAGTTTAGTGCCAGTCACATGTGACAGAATTTCATTCGCCTACATGTCTACTGATCAGCAGAAGCCGATGCAAGATTTCCGGTTTCTTTCTTTCAGTGTTTCTTAAATATCTCGGAAGCTCTTCTGTTTTCACACTACATGTGAAATAACAAATTAAAGAGCTTAAAAGTCCCTGCGAATTCAGGCTTTTATTTTCCTTCCAGTTTTAATATTTTCGGAGATAATAGCTCTAAACAAATGTTTGATTCTCTGTTATTTACGACCCCCCAGACCAAAGAAACGACGTGTTATTTATCTGGATAAAAAACTTTTTAAAATGCGATCTCATTTTTTTAAAAACTGCAGTTAAAATATTAATATTATTTTTTTGTTAATTTTTGAAATGTGTCCAACAATTCTCGGACACCCCGTATTTCGTATTTCCTGAATATTCGGAGTACTGGTCGTTCGGCAAGACATTTATTCCTGACGTCAAGGACTAATTTGCTATGAATGATTTTCAATGCCTATTAGAGATTTCTTTTATTATTCATTAAAATTTATATCTTACGATCTAATATATTTTTCCATGTTCACTTCCAAATTCTTCAAATTACATAAACGATTATATTACTTATAATTTCTGAATATCACATGTTATGATTGAAATACGTTTTGAAATTTTGCTTGTGTACCTTTTTTATGTTGATTTAAGATGTTGAAACAAAAATGGTAGCAAAATAGAGAAACATGGAATGCATTGCATCTTGAAGCATTAATTCCAGAGAACGAATTGTAATACTGAATAAAAAATAATTTTCTGGTTTAGTTCTTAATTATTCGCATAAAATACAAAACATTGATAATTTAATTTGCTTTTTGAAACTTTTATAACTTTTTAAAAGTTTGGAATTGAATTTATAAAAATTATATATATATCTAGATAGTTGAAATTTTTTCCGAGAATTTATTTTAAAAGCAATTGAAAATTATTTATATTTATCACCAAGTTTAAGCAAGGGCTCCTCTTTTATATATAATCCCATAGTAAGAAGATACTTAAACTCTACAGTACTAAATGCAAAAACTTCATAATACTGTACAATGGAAATTTTTAAAAATATATATCTATGTCGCGAATGATATTGCCTTAAGAGATGTATTGATTCGTATCTCTGTACATTTTTCTTTGAAATAAAGAGTTTCAAACTGCAATTTTATATTTTATTTATAAGAAAATTAAACTACTAGATTTTCGAAATTTTCGATTAAAATCTGAGTATATCTTGAAATGCTCCAAGGTCTTCGATGAGATATTTATTCCACATCTTCTACGGGATGACTTCAGTATAAATAATTTTACTTACATTTCTAGCTCATTTGAAATATTTGTTTTCTTATTAATTTTTGAATTTAATGTACTCTTTTCTATATATGGAATACCTATTAAATCATCTGTCTTAAAGGCGTTATTTCAAGCAATCCAAGGAAAAATTTCAAAAGAAATTGGAAATTTTCGGCCTAATCTAAGAAATTAGTCTCTAATGTTATTTAACATCATTTAATATATTTTGAGAGCAAAAATTAGAAAATGAAAATAAAGAAACTTTCTCTGTTCAAAATAAGTTCATACTAACAAACAAAAATATCAACCTATAAATTGTATTTCAAAACATTTGTGTGTATTATTTACATATGTGACAAAATTATTGTTCTTTGGGATGATTTCAGAATCGCTATGATTTTTTTTTTACATTTTTAAAGGCAACACTTTTACTTATTGATGTATTCGTTTCCATATACTGAGTCCTGAATGGGGCAGCGGGGATAAATACATGATAGCATTCCTTACTGCAAGTTTTGTTTTTAAACATTATTCAACGTTAAATAAGACTGTGAGAAATCTTAATTTAATTAATAATTTTCTATACAAAGTTGAGTTTAAAAGAATTGAAAAATTACACCTCGCATTTTATGGTTTAAAATAAATGACTTAAATAATAATACATGGGATATAAACTATACATACACCATATGAAATTCACGTAAAACTACATAAATTTTAGCATACGCCTGCACTTTTTCTGAAAAATTTGAAATGCGTCTTATTGTGTTGTGCAGAGTCTGTAAATCTGCTTAGCTGGAAAATCCTTTCTTTAACTATTTCTAACGAATAAACCTTTCACATAAACCTTTACAAAAATTGCAACAAACACATGCAATCTTATTGAATAAATAAAAAAATTCAAATGAAGTCTTATTGAATTATGCAGAGTCTGTTAAAACTGGAATAGCTAGAAAAACTTGTTTTTATATATTTTTATTATTTTTAAAATAAGAATGTTGTATATTCGAAATAATTATTTTCAATTTTTAGGTGGTGGTGGTGGTAAGTTATCAAGTGATTTTTAGCTTTGTTTCAGGTTCCTTTTTTACCAACGCTCAAACTTAAAAAAATATATTTCTAGGTATTATCGAAATAAAAGATTTTAAGTTTTTAAAAATATATACATGAATTAGATTATATTAAGAAATATTTTAGTCATCGTAAATATTTTCTGGAAAAACTATTAAGATCGATATATTGCTTAGATAAATATTGATTAGATTTTATTCCACACTATTTTGTTCTTAACTAAGAACTTCTGATTTAAAGAATAGAGTGTTTGGCTTACGGTTCAATTATATTTTATAAGTTGTAGGTACACAAGTAGAACAGCAAATCATAGTTTGAAGCATATTTTTTCCAAAGAATCAAAAGAAATTAAAGATGATTTTAGAAAATAATAAAAGTATTATTTTATTTAGAAAAAACTATTATTAAAGGCACTTTTACTCTTCAATGCACGGAGTCTATATGTCGAAACATAAGCAGTGATAAGTAGAATATTTAATTTTACACATTCAAGAATTATTTAGAGACTGTTCATTAGTCATTCATATTCATAATTATAGCAATCCTAGAACAAGGCTTGGAGCTACAACTCTTGGTGCAGTATTTTTTTAAAAAGTCTTATTTGAAATCGAAAGAAACGGCATTTCACAAGTTCTGAAAAACTACCAAATAATTAGTCAGTAATTCATTGGAACTATTATACCACAGTAAATAAAGAACTTTGTACTCTGCATTAAATTCAAACTGATACCTCAGAAGAGATCATAAGCAAACTAGTCATAATTTAACATTCTAATTTGTATGAGATTATAGCATTTTCTAAAATTCTTTTGCAAGTTTATTAAAAATTGTGTACTCTAGATAACCAGACTAATTTCTTAACTTGAAGCAAATTTATAAAAATACTTTCAGAAAAAAATACTTATAATACTTAAGGTAACTTTACAGAGATTATTTTACGTTCTATTAAATTGATGCATACATTTAATTCAGTTTGTGTTGAATAGTCTGCAATATTGCATTGAAGAAGACATACTAAATTAAAACTCTCAAACAACTTTAAATATATCTCCAATTAGAATAATATTATTCATTTCTTTTTTCTTAGTTGCTTTCTTCCACATTTTAATTCTATTAATAATTAAATTTTGTTAAAAACGAGACAATAAATGGTCTCCACATACTTTTCACTTAAAATTAGAATATACAGTGCTTATGATTCTTATACTGTATCCCTATTAGCAGAAAATTTTTACGATATCTCCACAATGTTGCTAAGATATTCTGAAAGCCGCACAACATCGCACAGATATCTTATGAATGATGTAGGTTATCTCGTGCTAAATAGGAGAGGCCAGGATAAGTTATTGAATCTCTTTGAAAGTAACAATAACAGTTTTTCTAGTGTTTTTATAATCAGAAAATATGCGCTAAATTAAAGAGATCGTTCTATCGTTTTGAACTTCAGAGTGATTGCATGCGTTTTTTTTTTGATGTCCTGGTGGAGGTAAAAATATTTAATCTTTAAATAATTTCCTCTTTAAAGACTTGTATGTTATTTATGTCACAAGTTTATGAAGTTATTTTAGTGGGAACGTTAGAACTTTATAGTATGTTAAGATGTTTATACAAAGGCAAAAATTAAAACTTATTAACTTATTTCAATGATCTTTCTGCATTGTGATATGCAAAGTCAAAATATTTTAATTTTTTAATGATCGCGAAATCATTAGCCGCGAAGTGATGTGAAAATTATACATTATAATTGCCAATTAAATATTGAAATAGCATACCCTCGAAAATTAGCTAAAATGTCCATCACATTATATAAGCAGTTCAATAAAACTGCAAATTTATATTAATATTTTTTAAAAAATTGAGCAAAATACTGCTTAAAAATTATATTTTGTGTTTTCATTCCTATTCATTTAAAACGATTGAGACTTTATTAAAAAGAACGATAATTAAAAGTTAAAACATCACCATTATTGCAATTTAATTAATAATTTAATTTGAATTTTTTAAAGATTGAAAAATAGTAAGCTGCATTTTTTGATTTAAAATAAATGTATTAAAGAATAAAACATTGGAAATAAATTATACACACACCATATGAAATTCACGCAAAACTTTACATTAATTACAGTATACAACTTCACTCTTTCTGACTAAATCGAAAAATTTGAAATTCAAACTTTTTGTGTTATTCTGAGTCTGCAACTCAGCTAGTAACTTAGTTAGTTTAAAACTTAGTTAGAGTCTATAACTTAGTTAGAAAAATCTGTCTTTAACTATTTCAAACGTATTTACAATAAGAATATTGTAATTTAAAAATATTTATTTTCTATATCCTAGGTGGTGGTAAGTTTTCCAGCGATTTTTAACCTAGATTTAGGCTCCGTCTTACTGAAGTTCAAGTATAACAAATGCATGTCTATATAAGTAATATCGAAATAAAAGATTTTAAAAATGTATAAATGAGTTATATTATATTAAGAAATATTTTAGTCAAATATTTTCTGAAAAATACTATTAGGATCCACATTTTGCTTAGATAAATATTGATTAGATTTTTATCCAAACTGTTTTTTTCTTAAATAAAAACTTCTGATTTAATGGATTGAATGTTTGGCTTAAGGTTCGTTTATATTTTATAAGTTGAAGGTACACAAGTAGAACAGCAAATCATAGTTTGAAGGTTATTTTTTCCAAAGAATAAAAATAAATCAAAGGTGATTTTAGAAAATAATAAACGTATTATTTTATTTACAAATAATTAGTATTAAAGGAACTTTTACTCTTCGATGCACGGAGGATATATGTCGAAATACAAGCAATGATAAGTAGCAAAATTAATTTTACACATTCAAGAATCATTTACAGATTGATTATTAGTCATTCAGAATCATAGCATTCGAGCACAAGGCTTCAAGCTACCGCAACTCTTGGTGCAGTATTTTTTTACAGAAGTCTTATTTGAAATCGAAAATAAACGGCATTTCTCAATTTCTGAAAAACTACCAAATAAATAGTCAGTAATTCATGAGAACTATTATACCTCAGAAAATAAAGAACTTTGTACTCTGCATTAAATTCAAACTGATACCTCAGAAGAGATCATAAGCAAACTAGTCATAACATAACATTCTAATTTGTGTGAGAATATAACATTTTCTAAAATTCTTTTGCAAGTTTATTGAAAATTGTTTGCTCTAGATAACCATGTTAATTTCGTAACTTGAAGCAAATTTATAAAAATCTTTCAGAAAAATACAAATAGTACTTAAGTTAACTTTACAGAGATTCTTTTTACGTTTTATTAAATTGATAAATACATTTAAATCAACTTGTGTTGAATGGTCGACAGTATTGCATTCAAGAAGACATATTAAATTAAAAATATCAAACAGCTTTAAATATTTCTACAATTCAAATTCTCAGAATTGCAATATTCATTTTCTTTTCCGTAGTTGTTTTCTTGCCTTTTTTAACTCCATTATTAATTAAATTATGTTAAAAACCGAAACAAAAAAGGGTCTTCACATACTTTTATACTTCAAATTAATATATAAAATAATTTTGCTTTTTATACTCTAATCCGTATTAGCAGAATATATTCTACGATATCGCAAAGATGTTTCGTCGGTATTCTGAAAGACGCAAATCATCGGTAAGATATCGTTTGAATGTTGTAGGTCACCGTATGCTAATAAGGAAACGCCAGAATAAGTTACAGCATCTCTTTGAAAATAACAATAACAGTTTTTCCTAGAGTTTTGAAAAAAGGAAATATGCGTTAAATTAAAGAGATTATTCTCTCGTTTTTAACTTCAGAGTAACTGTATTCGTTTTTTTCAGGTCCTGGTAGAGGTTATAATATTTAATCTTTAAATACTCTCCTCCCTACAGACTCAAATACTATTTATTTCCAATTTTTTACGTTGCAAATTTAGCACTTTATATTATGTTAAAATGCCTATATAAAGACAAAAATTGGGATTTATTAACTTTTTCAATTATGTTTCGGGATCATGCACATAATCAAAATATTTAAATTTAATAATTTTTTTATAATTATCGCGAAATAATGTGAAAATTATACATTAGAGATTCCAAATATATAGAGAGATTGCGTACCTTAGAAAATAAACTAAAATGTTAATCAAATTAAACTAGTAGTTCAATAAAATAGGAATTTATATTAACTTTTATAAAAATTTTGAAAATTTTTACTGCTTAAAAATATCCGTTTATGTTTCCATTCCCATTCATTTAAAAACAAATAAGACATTTTTTTAAAGAAATATAATTAAACGGGAAAACATTAACATTATTGTAACAACTATACAGGAATTGCTTTTATTGAAGTTATTAATTTTGTCTGCACGCCAAATTTTATTGCATAATTTTTTGTTCTATTTTTAATTTTCTTAAAAAGTGACAAGAGAAATCCTCCTTCATTTAATATAGAATTTTTCAATGGTTTCAAAATCACCCAGAAACGAACTGAGCGTGAAAGATAAATATTTTATAAAAATATATATTAACTATATTCATATATTGATTTTCTACATGGAGCAAGAGTATTCTACAAGCATTGTAGAAAAATTCGGTGCAAACTCAGCGATTTTAAGAAATATTATCTTTTTTATAAAATTCAACACTCATTCATTAAAGTTTTGTTGCACAGAATTTATTTCTTATAATTTTTCATTATACAGTAAGAAAAATGCAAATTCCAATATATGTCTTCTTTATTACTGCACACAAATATATATTTAAAATAATGTGTCATATGTCTTATAGGTTCTATGGTCCGTAAAGGAGGTAGTTTCGGTTTTAATAAATCAAGCTCATATTATGTATTATATTTTTAAATTATTTTCCAATAATTCTTTTTGTCACTTTTACCCATTGAAATTTAAATTCTATCTACAACCTTTCATCGATAATTACCTGATATTTCATAGATTTACATGAAACGATTTAGATATTTCTTTTCATTACTAAGTTATGTATTTACTCCTAACGCATTACGTATCCCAAAGTTTTCTCCGCGTATCGTAACAAAAGATCAGTAAAGTGTTGTATGATAATATTTCATTCCTTATTAACTAGGACAAAAAATATTTTTATGAATACTTTACAATTTTCTAGTAGTTTTGTATTTGTATAGACGTTAACAAAATAAACGGGACACCTCAGTAACTTTGATATTTATTATCGCCTCTTCACAAAACTAGTGTCGGTGTTAATGGCTCAAGGGGACAGGTTTATTCAGATAAAAAAATGATCAGCCGAGTTAATTAACATAGTTAATTGACTGCTATCTCGAAATTTCTCCATTACGCCTACCGATTTTTTTCGTTGAATAGATTCCTAGTCATGAAACTAGCCGCCAAAAATTTTTAAAACATTAGTGACGATAATTTCGAAAGTTACAGGCTTTTGAAAATGGCTTATCTAATTTTAAATGAGTTATATAAACTTTTGATAATATCTCGAAAAATATTAGAGGTTTCTCAAAATTTTTACACTGACTAAAAGAACATAATCTTAGTGCATAAAGAATGGAATAAATTTATAAATAAAGAAAGAATAATATTTTTACAAATTTTTAAACATGAATGTGAAAAAATTGTAACATAGTAAACTTTTTACACGAGAACAAAGCTGAGATACTAAAACGTCGGAATCCAAAAAAGTTTGAGCATATATGTAAATAGTTTTTGAGATGTTCACAGAAAACCGTAAAATTCGCACAAGATATTGGTACCGTCAAGTCACGCCTACTCTTTCAGGGATGGTATATTATATCTTCTTAAAACACGAGCTTTAAAAGCGATTGTGAAATCGTGGTTGGATGATTATTACTTTTAATTATCAGATTAGACGACTTAAATATGTAAAAGAGCTTTTCCTTTCTTTTCAAGAAACGAAAAAGTTTTTAATCAGTTGATATAAAATTTATAGAATTTCAAGTATAATTTCTTATTTGAAGGAAGAATAATCATATTTTTGAACTGCGATTTTTAATAAATCATTTATACTTTATTTTCTTTCTTTTTTCGGCAAGATTTAATAATCAATGACAAATAGTGCATATAATGTATATTTATGAATTTTTTAAAAATAAAATTTAAACATTAATCAAATAATTTTAATGTTTGAGAGTTCGTTCGATAGTTCGAATAAAGATAACGAACACTCCGTATTTATAAATGAAAGTCAAAATGATTTACAAATGTTTGTCTCGCATTTTTGTGTTATGGTATTTAAATTGAGAAAGAAAATAATGTGGTCCAAATTCGGCGACTCCTTCCTATTTGTAGTTCAGATTTGATGCATTCCTGCTAATTGAATGAA
>BGPR01013132.1:0-42425 GCA_013235015.1 Araneus ventricosus
TGATAACAAGTTATCAAAATTTTAGAGAAATAACCTTTATCCCTTAAGCGCATGATCTATTTTAGATCGTTTAGGCGTTGTGGATCGCGGTAAAAATAATAAAAATATCTTAGCTCTGTTTCAAAATCCAATTATTTAATATTATTAAAAAGAAAAATTGAAAATACATTTTAGTTCTATTTTAAAGTATTTGTTACAAAAACTGTTGGGATAGAACATGAATATCTGTTGGGACAGGACATGAATATCTGTTGGGTCAGATAAATAAATAAAACCATCTTACAGACTTGTGGAAACAATATGCATTTAAGGATTAAGTATTTGAGCATAATTCACTCTCTTATTTTTGCCTTTACTTTTCTATAGAGCTCATGTAGTAGAAAATGCCCCGGCAGCGAAACTTTTTGTTCGCTTTTGTTTAAGTTGTAAGAAATGCAATTCATTTTTGTAGAATCTGAAATGTCGCTATTTTGAGTTCAAAAACGCATACTTGGTTGCATCGCTTCTTTTCCGGCTGCCGAGACCGAATGAATACTTCCTTTGTCCAGATTATGCAGAATTTAATATTTTACTTTCAAATTTATTTCGTAATCCTGAAAAAACAGGGAATTTAAGTTATGTCCTAAAATTTACCAGAAGTAAACATCTGAAATGTCTGTGTATTTTGTTTTAATTTGAAAGCATTATGAACACGCCAAATATTCTGTAAAGCAAACAAAGATGGCAACATAAATATTTTCAGAATTTGTGTTCGATAAAGTAAACTAAATAATGAAAATTTCTATTCTTATCACTAGGGAACGCCAAAAAACAAAATTCTTTTCTTTGAATATCTATGAAAACAAATCCACTGTTAGTCTGTTTTTTTTACATTAAATGTATGGATGTAACTATATTCTTTAATACACAATCATGATTAAAAAATGTTTTCCTATTAAAATCTTGGTTCTGATAGCTTAATCTTTAGTCTTATGTTTAGTTTAGTTAAATTAACGTTCCGTTTAAAAGCAACACGAGGGTTATTTAGTCGTAAGTTGAAATCCTATAAAAATGTAGTCTTGTATTTTTGTTCAAGCAATTTGTATTACTGCAAAGGAATTTCAAAATCATGACATAGCAATCTACTGTGCTAAGATAAGAAAAAAATAATTAATTTTAAAAAAATGGCTTAATGTACTCGCAATTACTAAAAAGTAATTATTGAAAATTCTCGCAAATTCTATTAGTTCATGTGTGTTTTAAACCTTCGGTCAGTTATTAAATCTATTTAGCATCAGCGTCTATTCATAGTACTGCGTTAAAAGTAGGATTCGAAACGAATAAATAGTAATTGCGTATACAAAAGAAAGAAGAATTGGAAGCTTAGCTTGTAAATGCTGCTCCCTATGTATTATTCTTTGTAGAAAAATCACAACACCCTTTCTTTTAAATAGACGAAATAAATATTTGATTGGGAAGTGTGTCTCACAACAGTAGGAACAGCACAGTAGGAAAATGGCCTATGTAGGAAACTACCTAACATATACCGAAATTGTGTAGCTAGTTTGTGTTCGTTATACCTCTAAATTTGAGGACTCAAATTAATTAACTCCATATTTGGTAACAAAATACAGCATTAATATACACCATGTTTGAAAGAAACGTCAACAAATATTAACACTAATAAAATATCAAACGTTATAAACATGGTTAATGATTATAACTTCGACTACAACGTCGTTGCAGCCCTGATAAGGTTCGCATCTCTGGAAAAAATCAACACTTGCTACCCGCAGGCATGTGCCATTCGCAGTCGTGCTAAGCGTAGTTGCTATAGTAAAGAGAGGAAATATATTTTACTTGTGCGTAATGGAATGTCATTATTAATTGCGAATGATGGATGTTGCGAACTCTCGGGTATAATGAATTCTCAAAAAATATTGTAATTACAATTTTTACAATTACTTAGAGATTCTATGGGTGGTCGATTAGGATATAGGAAATCGAAATTTTGCTTCAAATTAATCTCAGCTTTTCTTCTTTGAGTTTTATTTTATGAGGATTCAATATTTCTATAATCTTCTCCTATATTTTTCTCATTTCTGGTAGACGGTTTCTATAATCTGGTGAAGGAGTCTCGACTGTAGAATCACGGGTTATATATCCAATCTTTCAAAAGAATCTCTGCATTCACTGGTTTGAGGAAATTTCAATCTGCGTGTGCAAAAACGCTAGTGTCATTTGGGATTTTAAGAAGGGTTGATCGCACAGGAGTTCTCCATGGATCAAGTTTCCGAAGTTCGTTCCAAAATAGCCCTAGTGTTGATTCAAAACGGGAATTAATCAAACTTAACTAAAATAAACGACTTTCGATTCAAAACGGGAATTAATCAAACTTAACTAAAATAAACGACTCTATTTATACTTCATTAATTTTTCTTATGGATAAGATTGGTTTCCATTTTTTAAAACCCTAACATAATAAACTCTAATCAAGTAATAATTACTGAAATATAATGAATTGTATGTCTAAACTTCATACTTAAGTAATTATGAAAATTTAATTCAACTTTCATTCACTCAACTAATTCTTTAATTCCTCGGTTAGTTTACTTATTTCTAATGAAACACAGCTTAGCCCCCATGAAAACTTCCCTTAGTTCCAAGTACTTCAAGTAGAGACAGACGCTCTTCGAGTTTTCCTGAGAAGTCTCCCTTTTCTTTCTCTCTTTATTCTAGCTCTTTTTTTCCGTTTCTAAAAAAAGGTTAATTAGATTAAGCGCGTTTCTGTCGCTCACCCTGTTTCAAAATCTCTCCTCATTTGCTTCTTTCTTTAATGGAATCGTTAAAAGCTAAAACGTGGAAAAACTGAAGAGAATTTCTAATGAAATTCAAGCTGAAGAACTATGGACTTAGCCCTAAGTTTTGTAATGTGGAGGGGTGCTATGTTGTAAGGTAATTAAAAGAGTTTAATAAAAAAATTTACTCAGACTTTTTTTTCGTTAATTTGCAAAATGAATGTCGATTTATTTAAAAATGGCTCTTAGAAGCAATTGCTAGAATCAAACAAATGTTGAAAGATTTTTTTCTTTAAATATGATAAGCAAAGGACTTAAAAGATTAAAAGTTTTTCAATCTGTGTTTGTAATATTCGCTTAATATGGATGTAAAATCAGTCGCAAAAATTAAATGAAATTAATTGCTTTCGTTATTGGGATTTAAAGTGCTTTATGACTACTTTTTAAAATGAATTCATTAATTTGTATCAGTCGAGTCATTCACGTATTTAAAGCCATTTCAAAGATAAGGCGGCTTATAACGTTTGATTGTACCTTATCTCTAATGGATTGATTTAATTGCAATTTTGGTATGAATCAACTTATTATAATAGTAATTACAGAATTAAGTGGATTTATTAAGAAAAATAATTAAGTTTTTGAATTACAGCATGATTAAAACTAATTATTATAAGACTGTTGATTATTATTTTTGTTTTCGGGTTGCAGATTTCTGACAAACTTCTATCCACTTCTATTACTTGTACAGATAAAATCCAATAGGAAAGATGATTTAGAAGTTTAGTTATTGGGTAGTGTTTCGATTTTAAGACATTTAAGAGAGGAAATTTAAGTTTTGACTGTCACAAAAACTATTTTTTTTGTTTTATGCTTATGTTCTAAGTAAAATATACGAATTCAAGATTTTCTTTTATTTATTTATTCTTTGTATTCTCTTGAGAAAAACTCCCTGTGAACCAACAAGTACAACATAAGGCTTATAGAAGTAAGTAAAATACTCAAAAAAGGGTCGAAGGAAGTTTCAAATTAAAAGATGCAAATGTAAATTCCAAACAGAAAAGGGGTAAAAAATAAGTCATAATTGTTCACATCCATACGAACACATGAATAGTATTAAGCAATGAAGGTAATAAAACAAGGGGAATCGATACCAAAACATATTCAAATTTAAAAGAATAGTATAAATGTAAAATAACTGGTTACATCTAAACAAAGAAGATGGATAATAACGAAAAATTGAGTAAAAGCTGTACAAGGTGGGGAAAAAATGAAAAAAAGAATAAAACATTCAAAAATCATATAAAAGCTCACAAATACGCAAAAAATCACACAACACATTAAAAGACACATATTTCGCACAGGCAACAAAGCAAAAGGTTCAAATCCAAATATATATGGAAAAAAATTGAATTCCAAATATTGAAAAGGAAAAAATAAAAGTAATAAGAAAATAATTGTAAATGCCAGCAAACATACACAAAATATTCTTTATTACATGAAAACTACTCTTTATTTCCTGTTATTGATATTGTGTTTATGTAATCTGAAAACTTTTAGAAGCGTATAAACACAGGCCGTGTTAGAAAAATAGACTTTTTTTATCTAAACTGAATAAAAATATCTGTCATATTATCTGACAAGATTGACAAATTAAAGTATTTTGGGCAAAATAAAATATGGACAAAGTTAGATATGCGTACTGACATCTGAATCTCTAGTCAACAAGTTATACTTAATATTTTAGTAATAGAATAAGATCCCTCTCTCTTTTTTTATTAAATTAGTGGAATTTGGCTGTTAATTGTTGAAAATTCTCATATATGCATATTATTTAGATTTTATTTATAAAAATAATTTTTATTTGAAGATAAGCGAAAAAACAAGGATTAGAAATAAGAGAAAATAATCTATTCCTTACAATGTGATTACAAATTCACGAAAATAAGAATAAATTGAAAGGAATATGCATGAAATAAAAAGGGCTTTAACCGTATTTGTTAGAAAATGATAATCTGACATTTTATCTGCTAAATGAAACACATATTTTCTACATCAGTTACACGAAACTGTTTTGCGCAGCTCATTTTTTTATCTCCAAAGAATCTTTACATTATCTACTCCATTTCGGATATAGTATTAGAACTTATTCCGAAAGAACACCATAGAAATGATAAATTCATCTCTACTAATAATAAAGGAGAATGTGTGTGTTTCTGGTGTGTGTGTGTGTCTGGTATGTTGGAGCTCTACAGGCCAGACCGCGGGACTTAGAGCTACGAAATTTGGCACCAACATACTTTGGAGGGTGGGAATGTGAACCTCGGAGCCCGTTTTTGAAATTTTAATTAGAATTTTAATTAATTAAGAATAAACGAAATTTTTGCGCTTTATTAATAACTTTCGAAAATAATACACCACAAAAATCATTTTTACACTGTCTGAAAATGCAAAAAATTACCTTTTCAATGATATGAATTAAGTTGACGTACATTTTTCTCTAATTTTAATAACCTTTCAAAGATATTTTTTGGCAGAATTTACAATACTTTTCATCGTTGAAACGCAATTCAAACCGTTTACATTGTTTAAGCAAATATTTATTTGAATGTTTCTCTTCCATTGTTGAAAACTAAGGTAATAACTTAACGTTTAATGATATGCTGTAATCAACATAATTTCATCCAGCTAACATGCTGCTGGACGCAAAATGTGCCGCTACAGTTTAAAGTTAAAATCAAATGTATATTTCTCAAGAGGAATAAGAGAGTGAAGTTCATGCCGACAGTGGGCAATTGTATGCTACATGATACAGACAATATTCGACTCCATTAGGGACGTTCATACAGACAACGAACAGAATAGGTGCAAGGCTATTGAAGGAACATAAGTTAAATGTCTATCAAAATTTGAAATTTAAAATTACTTTTTAAAGGTAACCATGAATATCAATTTATACAAAAGATATTCAGTTGAATTTATATTCCCGGCGAACAAGCTGGTCGCCGATGACGGCTAGCTTTAAAATAACGATAAAACTTTGTTGCGCTGAAACTTAATATAAGAATCACAAACATTCTGTATATACAACGATATTATACACAATGAGGCTCTGAAAAGCTAAGTGAACCAACCCACAATTTTCACTAAAGAGAGCCAAGTATTATATTATATGAATATTGAAGGTGAACCATTTAAAAAATGCTCTTAAACATTGTTTATTTACTCCTATTTTGAGAGAAAATACAATTCCAATTTCAGTTTGATGCCTTGCTCAGTTTAGCGAAAATTGTGGGTTGGTCTACTTTAGTTCTCAACTCTTCATGTACAAGCTCATTTCTAAAAAGTCTAATTTATTTGATAAAAATAATCGGGCACTTACAGAGTTAAAAATGTATTATGAAACAAAATCTGTTAATTCTGAACTTTTTCTCTAATTTACAACAATATTGTAGTTGATACACTAAATAATAATACATGAGCTCCATGAATCATCTGCTCTCACTATGCAGTTATTACCAACAGAAAATGTCAGATTTGATCTCAAATATCAAGTCAAGACTTCACGTAAAAAATGAACTAGAGAAAGATAATTCTCTTTTAATATGCAGATAGAGAAATTCACAGCAATGTAGTACAACATAAAATTAGCCCATATTTCACCAAACCCGCAAAATTACGTCAAATATCCGAGCCTCGCATGATCTGTTACTCAAATATAAGTTAAATCAGTCTAAAAATTCTCATCCATCATCTGACGCAGCAAATCCAAGCCAGGCTTGGCTGCCGCGAATGAGTTTATCCATCACGACTTGATCAATAGTGAATGAAGTAATTTTTACCATGATTGAAGGAGAGTCTATGCAATTAACTAATGAGCTAGGAGTATCCGTCCAGTCACGAGACACATTCCGTTTGACGCCCAAGAAGGACAGAGGTCATTAATAAAAGTGACGTACCTAAATGTTTCAGTGAATAGAAATAATTTCAGACCGATGTCATATCCATTGACTTTAGAGTCATCTACATTCACCCCGAGGTTTAATCAAATTTTCGATAATATTCTCCACTCGAAATTACCTCTGGCGTTTGGAAGGATTTAATGCATTATTTCTGTGCGTGTTGATGAGTAATAATTGATGAAGAAATGAGATTATTTTGGATTATCCTGTTACAGGTAACTATAAATTCCGTGCGAACAAGTTGACGTATGTTTCAATTCAAAAGCTTTATTTTTATTAAGCTTAAATGTAAAATTTGTTATTTATTACGTTTATAGAGCATAGAAAGTGAAAAATTATTGGTCATATTCCATAAAAAATATTTTTTAATATTATTAGCCGTATATTGATAAATTTCATAGATTTCTAGATATTAGATAATGTAATATAATAAAACCTGTTGCTAATAAATAAAGATGTGCTAAAAATCGCAATAGGCCAAAATAAAGCAATAAATGTGTTTGAAGCGGTTATTTTTTAAATTCTAAACAGAAAACAAGGCAAAATACTGAAGGTGAAATAACAATAGGAGACTCTTTAAGATATCAAAATAAGTACATAATTCGAAAGATAAAATAAAATATATATATATATATATATATACATTTTTCCGTCAAAAAATAAATGTCAATTTTAATAAATTTAAAAAAGACAATTCCTAAAAACACACTATTGTTAGTGTATCGAAAATTAGATTTTTTTATTTTAATTATTTTCTTATTTTCACTCTTTAATTTATAATTCTTTATTATGAATATTATGTAATTTTATAAAACATTTATTTTCAAATCCACTACCAGATCGTACGAAATTAGAATGAATTAAATTAACCGTTTACAGACCGAATTCAGAACCAGGTTAATTTTTAATTACTTTTTTTCCTATTTCACCTTCTAATGCTTTATTTCAAAGATATCAATCATAGAGGTATGATTTAAAAAAATTTTATATATGTTTTTTATAATGTTCCCAATTAGGAACATTGGCCACTTCTGATTAAGCTCATTACACTAGACATTAAAATGGGAAACAGTGATGATCAGACTGAATATTTTTTTAATAAGCAAAGTATTGTAAAAAAAATTTATAACTAAGCACAGATATGAATTTAAATGAATTAAAAATATATATTGCACAAAAAATTGTAAATGCAATACCTTTTTATGCCCTTATTGTACTGTAGTCTTATATTTTCTCCAAATTATGCATATTTACCCGATTTTTTACAATAAGGTAAAGCTATCACTTTTCAACTACGATATACAACCGATAACTTTTGGTTATGTTTGGGATCCATCCTTCTTTGCCCCAGTTCGTAAAAGCATAATTGTGACTTCTAAACAAAACTCCAGATGAGTAAGTTGGTTATGTTTCCCGTGAGATGCTGTATGCAATAGCCATAAAGAACAACAACTATATTTACTACATTTGCAAATAAAATAAACCACCCTTTCTTTTCGCGAAGTTGTGACGGTAGTTCTAGCAATTTATACAATTGATAAACCCCACCTATCCAAGAATTATATTAATGAATCCAATTTCGTTGTTCTATGCATACCTTTTTCTTCTGTGAATGAAAATACCTTTTAATTAGCTGGATTGGGCGATGAAAATATTAATTAGAATAAACAATCACTACAGAATTATCATTCAGGCGTTACACAAGTGCTTATCCGACATATTTTAAATTATCTCCCTCCCAAGATCACACACAGATTATAATGAATATTTTTTCGCCAAAACTAAAGTATTAAACTTTTAACAACATAAAGAGATTTCTTTTCTTGAAAAATAAGAGAATTGTCCTTTCCATTTTCATTTCAATGGAAACTCACTATAGAGAAATTCCTTCTTTCACAGAATAGTCACGACTGACCAATGTTCCCAATTGGGAACATGAAACGTTAATGAATTATAGCAAATGCGGTTCCTATTTATATAATTATATTTTATAAGTTATTAGTAACTTGGACATTTTCGACTATATGTACAAATTTTTAAAAATTTTGGATCTTTTTTCAATTTTTTAGAGATTTTTATGCTATGCTCAAATTAAAATGTAAAAAAAGTCAATTTTTAAGAATTTCTGTACATTGCCCATTTTATATCTGAAACATAATTTGATATCAAAAAATCCAGCTTACTTTCAATTATAATTAAAATTCTTTTCAAAACAAAATGAACTATATTTTATTTTTAAATGAATTTTTAATTCGATGCTCCCATTTGGAAACATTGGCCCGTAAACGGTTAATTAAACAACTGATAATCAAGTTCTGAAAATAGAAAAAAACATTATATTGTCGTCGGGAACATTCCTTTGAGCAGAATTTCATTCTTCAGGAGATCAGGTGATTGATTACAAACTTCCATCTCTATCAGCATGAACGTATCAATTTAAATAAAAGTGTGTATGAATGGAAAATACATATCAGCAACAATGAATAAATATATATAAATAATATACATTAGCTATTGGGAGGCAGGTAATGTTCAATAAAAATCAGTGGAAGGTCTTCCATTAAAATTAAAGTAGATTAAATCTGAAATACAAAAATGGGTCAATAATATTAGTATAAAACATGAGAAACTTTGTTCTAAAAGTTGAATTCGTAAAACGATATTTCAGTTTAAATCTTAGAATATATTTTGAATTATCGTTACTAAAGAAGAATGTGATTGGAAAATAACTTTTTGATAAACTATTAACTTATTGGAGGATATTCCAAGGTAAAAAATTCCATGTAAAAACGGTAAAAAGTCGAAGTGCAAGAAGCTTACATAATGAAAAGCTTATAAATTTGATAAATTATTGAACATATTAACTAGCTTTCCATTTTCAGAGAAGGAAAATTGAACAACCGGTTCTTTTACTATAGAAGTTATTACACTTCAAAGGTCGATAGATATTTCAATACTTTATGAAAATTACCTGAAAACAAAACAAAAAAGTCATTACTATATATTACAAAATATTTACGAACAAATTCTGATTTTTTTTAAATCATGAATCTAATATTTATATTGTAACTCGGCTTATTTTAGCGCTTTAGAGGCCCATTTTGAAAACAATAGAGATCACTTAACAAGATAGAATATTTTCACCTTTCTTTTTCTCTGAAAATATAAGTTTTCTTTTTAAAACAATTTTTCTATTCTAGAAACTTTACATAGGAGTAGAGAAACACTAATAGACTCAGAAACTATTTGAACTGCAAACATTCTTACATTTTCGTTCAACTGTGATCCAAATGTATGTGAAAGTGATTAAATATAGGAAATAACACTGTACAATTACATTGTACCAAACATTTTCTTGTGTATTTAGTTATTGGCAGTAAAAATAGTTTACGCTAGTTATGAAGTCAATAAATTCAGAGTAAGATAAATTTATTTTCAAAAGGAGTCAATCCCCGTAAAATGTTAGGAATTTTGCATAAATAATTATCTAGTTTAAATAAATGATTCGCACCCAAAGAAACACTCTCACAACTTTTAAAACATTTCTACAAATCGCACTAGAGATGAAAAATTGTTTTTAGCGAACAGTTACATATCACAGATAAACTTAATGTACTGGTTGTAAACAACTTTTCAGGGCGACAATGCGGCTTAGAAAATTGTGCTATCCTTATTAGTTCAGTCAGCGAAGGCCAAAAATTGACGAATAGGAAAAAAAAATAATGTAGCTTTGAAATTTGGTACAGTTGTTGGGGGGTAGTGTCTTAAACGACATACTGAAAGTCCCCGCTGGTGGAGGGTGCTCTGATGTACGGGGGATTTCTCAGTTTTTCTTAAATATCTCGACAACTATGGATCCTAGCGAAAAAAAACTTAATTATAAAGTTAAACTACATTAAATTTCCTACAAAACTAGTCCTAAATTTTGTAGAATGAAATTTTAGAAGATACAGAGGGGTTAAAAATGAATAATTCAAAAATTCCCTATTGTACTGGTAAAATCAATTAAAAGTGCTGAAGCAACAACCCTCAGAAAGACCTCATGCCTGTATAATAATTATACAAGGGTAGTATTGTATATGTCGAAGCAAGTGGGTGACAAACCCATTTGATGACAATTTTGCTCCCTTCCTCCCCTTACATCCGTTCCCCTTCACAAGTTTCCTTCTACTCGTAGTCCAGTCAACGAATTGTAAATTAAAAGAATGGTGTAGTCTTAAAATTCGGCACAGTTGTTGGGGAGAGTGCCCTAAACGACATACTAAAGGTACCCGCTGATGGATGGTGTGCAGGGGGTGCAGGGGGGTTGAAAGTGGGATTTCTCAGTTCTTCTTAAATATCTCGAAAACTATGGATCCTAGCGAAAAAAATAGAACTACATTATAAATATAAAATTAAACTACATTAAATTTCCTACAGAAATAGTCCTACACATTGTTCATAGGATGAATAGTTTAGAATATTATAGCAGTTTGAAAAAGTACATAATTACAATAGTTGGTTGAAATTGTTAGGTTTATTTTTATGAAAGAAAGTTTTTATTTCAAAATGGCGGCTATCTATTACATATTATCTATAACATATTATATCTTTATATAACATAACATAATATTATATATATATATATATGCATAACTCATTTTTACACTTGCCCGTAATTAAATTTCACCATGTTTTTCTAGTATTTGATCAAGTCCGAACTCCTCTTCTTCTAGAGGTGCACCTTTGGTACAGGTGCCATTAAAGGTGCCAAAACAGAAACACATTGCTAAAAGTGTGTTGCTCCGCCGCTCCTTTCGTTGGAGGAAATGAGGAAAGATCAGCTTTGATCTTGGTTGATGATTTGAGAAATGCTGCATATCTACGGTTATTCAAATTATGTTAATCGACAGTTGCTTTGGTCTAGGAACATCTTCTCACCGGCTTGTAAGATAACATTTCGTGTTAATGAGGGGTTATAAAAGATGTCTGCTATGTTTTTCATCTGGCTCAGTTGATTTTTGAACAATGTAAATACAGTGCTTTGCTTTTTCTATAAATAGCTGATGTTATGTCGCAGCCACTGAATGCATGGAGAAAGAAGATGGTTTGGGTGAAAGAAAATTCTTTCTGCAGCTTTCTTGTAAAAAAAATAGCTTCGACTTTTTCCTTTCCAGGCTTCATAAAATAAAGTTACTTTCTGGTGGTACCAAAGCAATCAGTAACACGACTAGGTCTACGTCTTTCCCTTGGGATGAGAAGTTGCTTTGTCTAACCCATATCTCACAATAAAAATATCAGCATCTTCCGTAGCGACTCTCGTTTCAATTCCTTTAGAAGCCATTTTCTGTGTTAGTAATTGAACATGCCCGGTCTTATTTCTTCAATGGCAAGAAAATGTTTCTATCGAACTGTGACAAACTAGTTGCGAGCTTTTAAGTTAAACTCAGCATAGATATGTAGATTTAGATTATACTGTCTAAATACACTCATTTGGAGAATTAACAGGACCAAAAGACTGAGTAGAAGGGATCTTGTGGTGGGGAATGGACGTGAGGGGAGAAAGGGAACACAACTGTTCATCAAATAAGTTTGTCGCCGCTTCTCTCGACACATACAATACTACCCTTGTATAATTATTGTATAGGCATAAGGTCTTTCTAAGTGTTGTTGCTTCAGCACTTTTAATTGATTTTACCATTACGATAAGGAATTTTAGAAATATTAACTTTAAAATCCCCCTGTATCTTCTAAACTATTGATGCTACAATAACAATGTTTTTGTGTAGGAAATTTTATGTAGTTTAATGTTGTCATTGAGTGTTTCTCGATAGAACCTATAGTTTTCGAGATATTTAAGAAAAACAGAGGAATCCCCCCTTTCAACCCCCCGTACTCTCTCACCCTCCACCAGCGGGGACTTTTAGTATGTCGTTTAAGACACTACCCCAACAACTGTGCCAAATTTCAAAACTACACCGTTTTAATTTTTCTATTTTTCCTTCGTTGGCTGGACTATATAGAATAGAACCTAGTTGGAGAAAAATTTTCAAAGCTTGATAGCAAATACAAGACATTATTTAACACCGCTCTATGCCTGTCTCATTCACATTTTACTTATGAATGTCTTTTTCATCATGCGGTATTGTTTCAGAATAGAACATAAAACGATATGCACGAATTATAAAGGGCTATGACTTCCTTGTAAAAAACGATAGGAAGATAAGGTTTGAACAAAATACAGAATGAAGCTTAAGCAGGCCATTCACGTCTCATCCAAATTGGAATTTTTGGAACAAGGGAAGGAAAAAGCAGTCGTCAGTTTTAAAAACCGATTGAATTGACATAGCGGAATGTCAATGCTGGAATTCAAACGAACTCAAAATTCAACACTTCATGCGCCGATTCCAATTTGGGGCCTCGATTAGGGGGTAGCAGAACATCAAAGGATCTGCCTACATTGAAACCTCGCGTCGAGGGTAGAAATGAAACTCGAAATCTCCGGTGTAGGGGAAGAGGGTAGAATTCTGCGACTTTGAACCTTGTCTCAAAACAAACTTTGGAGCCTCCGTGAATGACGTGCCTTATTTTTCGACTTGAATGGATGGAAAAAAACCAGTCTTGGGACAAATGGAATGGAATGGAGCACAGATGAATCCTCAGCTTTAAAGTTTTGTTCGCGTAAGTAATAATTGCCCTATGTGACTTCCCTGGTGGCACGGTCAACATCCACGCGGTACTCCATTTCACACCAGACACTGTGAAGCTTGTTAGCAGCCATTGATGCGAGTTCGATAGCTGCATTTATGTTCTGTATATGGTTTTCTAAATCTTCTGAGTTTATTTCTGGGGCCTTCATTTCATTGAGATGTGTCGTAGACTCTGTCTTAATTCCTCTTCCGCTTGCAGCAGTGAAACAACTGAAGGTTACACATAAAGAATGGCAGTAAAGTGTACTATAGCACGGATGTTGTCTTATGACCAAGGGCATAAGGCAATTATTACGTAAGCAAGCAAAATTGTAAACTTCCTTCCGTATTACGTTCAATTTTTTCTTCCTATAGTTGTTTATAAGGAATTTATAGCTGTTCGTAATCGGTGCAATTGTTTTGAATAACCTTGCGCACTGAATAAAAAGGAATGGCAATTTAAGTCTAATAACATGTAAAATTCGAGAAAACAACGTTTAGAGCGAATTCATTTATATATTTTTAATTCTTTACAAAAAGTTCGTGATCTATTCGTCATTTTCAATACCTAGTAAAATTTGTTAAGTATAAATATTGGTAACTGATTCAAAATAGGAGATTTTGATTTATAAATTAATATAGTTTGGAAAAATCAAATAGAGAAAGATAGCAGCATGGATAATAAAATTAGTTAGAAATTCAGTCAGTTCAAGTTCGTAGAAATACTTAGTGTAATAATCTACAAAATATTACTGAAATTTTCTATTATAGCTCACTACGAGACATGAAGCATGAAACTGCAGGCAGTTATAAATTATAAAGGGAGTCAGACGGTATTGATTAAAAAATAGAAAGAACTCCAATCATATCAGAAGCGGAATTTCAGAAAGCAATGTTTGACATTTTTTGTACTAGTGCAAATGGGATTTTTTCTAGGAAGATAAAAATTTCATCCAATTTAGTTCTTCCAAACAGATTATTTTTTCCACATATATATAAAAAACTTTTTTGCCTTCGAAAATCGCCATTGATCAAATAATTAAGTAAGGGGAAGAGTAAAAGCGTGATATTAAATTGAATTTAGAATAGTATATTTTTAGGAAACATTTAAAATATAGCGATATTTGTGTTTTAAATAATAAATATATGTGAAGGTGTCGTGTACCTAAAATCCTTTGAAATTATTGAATACATATAATTATTTTAAAGACTTGTAATGCGCTTAGAGGGCATAAATATCAGATATGATAAATACCCTGATTTTTTTTAATTGCTGAAAATATTTATACATAGCTCTAAAAAGTTGAAAATAAAAATTATGAGGGTAATTTCAATTCAAATCTAAAATACTTTGCATATATTTCATTTTTTCTGGTAAAATGTTTTGGAATTTGTAGTTACAGAAATCTCCACTCTTTGTTTTGATACTGCAGTATTACTCATGCAATGTATACGATGATTTAAAATATCGAGTTAGCAAGAATCGGTGGTTTTTTGTACTAATATTTTTTTCTTTAATGAATGCCACGCGCATCATTTGAATTATCTGTAGTTCAAATTGTATCTCATTTGGACCAATAGAACTCATTCTAGAGCCCTCTGACGTGGGAAACTTTTTTCTTGCTAACCCTGTATGTCATTATATTTATATACAAGATTTTTAGTTCCCTTGAAAAGTATGTAAATATAATAATATTATGTATAAATGCTTGAAACTTGAGAATAAATGCGCTGTGAGAATTGTGCCTGTGTGTAAAAAGACGTAACTCCTTTTCAACTAAGCCGATTTTAAAGGAAAATGAATTGTTTTGAAACACTAAGTTATTTACGTATCTTTATTTAAGTTTTGATCAAAATGCTTATTAAAATTTAGTGTCAAATCATGGAAATGTGTATTCGTAGCATTGCATTTACTGACGCATTTGATCTACTCGAAACATCAATTTTTAAAGGAAAGGATTGAACTGCAAAGAGTCGGTATCTCTTTATCCGAAAATAATCAATGAAAATTTCGAATTATCTTCAAAAGAAAAATAAATATTGGGGGAAAAAAGAATGAGAATTCGTCATCTTTTCATTTAAATTATGTTCTTATGTCACTTTAATGTGATCTCAGTAATATGTGATTGGATGTGGAATTTGTGGAATAGCTCACAATTCTCCCCAACATTTTTCGAAGCTTTAGCTATCAAGCACTGCAAATAATAAAATGATTTATGATTAATATCTTCCCTGAAGTAGTTCTTTAAAGTTAAATCACGTGAATCGGCAAGCAAAGTTCTTAGTATTAGAAACCAGAGGGAGTCATCTATTCCCACGACTTTCTCGTATAATTCCACAATATGTTGAGTTTCGTGTTTCTCTTTGAAGAGTATTGAAGTGAATCATGGATGCATTTTAGTACTTCACCCACTGACCGATTGGGTTCAAAATTTGATTCAGATCTACCATATTAGTGTCAAAACCACAAACTGAATTTCATTTATCTTGCTTGTTGCGTTTTTCAGTTATTACTTTCACATGCACACGAAGACTTATTGTTTAGCAACGGATTCAGGAACCTCTGCGCTTTTGCGCATGCGCCGGGCGGAGTTATTTTCATCAAAATAGGGGAAGTGAAGAATGGAAGGGTGATGTTTACATTTTACTGAGCGTGATCTAACAAAGAACTCCGGAAATGCGCTCATATGACTCATTGCCTGGCACCCCTTTCCGGTGTAAAATTGTCCAAAAGTGGTAGTCTCGGAAAGCGTTACTGAAGAGTACCGACAGGTGGTCACTCTTCGAGTGTTTTGACCCAGAATGTGATTCAGATGTACACTTCTGGTGGTAAAACTAAATATTGAGTTTCCGTGTTCGCATTCACATGAGAGGACAGAAAGAAAGACTTCCCTTTGGAATCTTTTAACTAAAATTTTATACAACTATACATTTTTAGTGTAAAGAACACATACCCAATTTTATTTATAAGATTGTTCCGTTTTATTTGTTATTCGTATTCATGGATAGTCATAATTCCAAAAATTCTCCTTCGGTATCAGGGATGTCAGAAACTTGGAAATTCATCAAACCTATATGTCAAAATCTTTGATGCTTACGATATTTTCTCCTAGAGTTCTTAGCACAAGAAAAAAATGAAACATGATGCAAGTTGCAGAGATAAAATCTGGCAGAAAGACGGACCCAAAAATAAAAAGATATCTTATGTCTTGAACCACTGAAAGTCATTCTATATCTAAGTATCATTGCATGACATTCAGCTCTAGTGTGGTTTTGTTAGTGGTATTTTATCTTCCTGCCTTTTTTTTATACTGTTAAATACAGTAGTCTACAATGAAAACGCACCGCCATAGATTTTGCCATATTTTATACACAAAGCTGGCGCAATGATTTAAAGGATGATGCCATAGCGAAAATGATCATTCAATCATGCTTTCTGTTTGCAAGCCGATCAATATTACGTTCTTTTCAACAAAATTATTTCTCCAATTTAAATTTATAATCCCATATTCATTGAAAATGTAAGCAGTATGTTTTCATAGGCTCCTTTTACAGATTCTTTAATAAATAGAAAATGATTCCACTAGTGTCCAAAAACAATGCACAATTTTCAAGATGCTACAAAATTGGAGTTAATATGGATACTATGGTTCGCAATCAGTTGCCGAGAATCGTGGGACATACTATCGTCGGAACTCACATTTTACAGTAAAGATTCGGTCGCGAAGGCAATTAGGAGGGCCCACCAGAAAGGGATGAAGGCGAAAATGGAATTTGACCCATACTGTTTCACAGAAAGTTCATAACGAGATGTAACTTTCATCAATGGTTATGATTGTTGTGGTTAGTACTTACATGCATTTTTATAAAAATAACACGCATTTTCGAGAAGATATAGAAGTTTTCTTAAAAAATCCCAAAATTTTCCGCATGTGTTTTGCTTATAATATGCAGAGTTTTCCACCAAATTGTGCGAAACTTGCAGAATACTTGACAATATGTAAAAGAAGCATTGTTGTAAAATTTGAATATTACAGGAAATAAGAGCATTTGTAGCAAATAATTTTTTACTGCGCATGTGCGAATCCCAGCGTAAATGTTTTTCATAACTTCAGAAGAGCCAGATTTATAGGGCAACTTATATAAAAATTCCAGTTCATTGCCGTTAGTATTCAGAAGGATATCGGTATTGCAACTTGGTATATTTCGATGCACTCTAAGAGCAGCGAAATGATGAGAGTTCTTGCACAAACTGATATATTTAAACCTGAGTATTCAGGATATTCAACTTTCATAAAATTCAATATTACTGTTTATATCAGTAAATTGTTTTTTCAGGTCACTTGCAAAATATTGTTGTTGTAATTTTTGCTCAGAAAAAGCATAAAGATTCCTTTTTCTGCAATAGATTAATTCGCCAAACCTAATTAGCTTCTCTTAAGAATTTCTTTGAGAGCCAAGGAAACGCAAACGGCTTTTTAAGGCAAAGTTTCCTTCAATTCGAAGGGTACTTTGCTTCATATTGTGGCTTTGATGATGTTTGAAAACAATTCTTTTTGTAGAAAAGTTGTGAAATGATTAGAACATTTAGAAAACTGGCCTTCTGGATGAAATATATTTGGTAAAATATAATGAACTCATGAGTAGTTTACGCTATATTTAAATGATAATCATTTACGTTAAATGCATGAACATGTAAAACTAAATATTGTTAAATTTTGACGATAGTTAAAGTTATCCTCTCATTAAAACTATTTGGGTTTAGGTAGATTTAAACAATGTTTGAGAATATAACATGTATCCATCATAATTACTAATTATTTTTTTTAGTTGTTTAAGGACGCAACTATTTTGTGCAGATTTGTGAATTACAAATAAAACTGCATTAGTAAGTCTGTGAACTAAATATTTATAGAAATAAAATACGTCTAATTAGAGATCAAAACATCATCCTGCATATCTATCTTTCTCTCTACTTTCTGATCTATTTTAATTTCTGAGAAACTTTGATGAAAGCTTTCAAATTAGTCCAAGTATATAGAGCATTTTGCACATAGCTGCCAGTCATTTGCATTGTAAAGATGTAAGACTTTCGCCTTCCTTCCATAAAACTATGAAACTGTCTTTCCGTATACCCCAGGGGTATATGGAAAGGATGTCCGAATCTTTAGCTGACGTTACTCCCACTGAAAAGTAAGTACTGTTCAGCAACGGATTCCGAGGCTAGCACTTTTGGACGATTTTACACCGGAAAGGGGTGTCACCCAATGAGTCATATGAGCACATTTCCGGAGTTCTTTGTTAGATCACGCTCAGTAAAATGTGAACATCACCCTTCCATTTTGCACTTCCCCCTATTTTGATGGAAATAACTCCGCCCGCGCATGCGCAAAAGCAAGGAGGGTTTCCTAATCCGTTGCTAAACTATATACAGTTTTTTTTTGCAGGTTAAATGCCTTCTCTGCCATGTTGGAAAATTATGAGGGCCTTCTCAAACAGCCCTCGTGAAGCCCAAAATGAGAAATTTTCTGAAAAACTCAATGCTACAATTTTTTAATCATAGGTTTGACATACAAACTTTTAATATTATTATTCAACATGAAACAGTCGAATAAGATTACAATGAATCCTAGATATGATCAAGGATAAAAATGTTTTCTTGCGTCTTGTAATTAATTGTAATTAGGCTCAATTACTCAAAATTAATTCAAAAATGTTCTTTCACGTGTACTTACGATTCCAAACTTAGAAATCAGCATGTTTGTAATAGTTTGAATTCAAAGGCTACAAAAATGTTTATGGCCACAAAAATGAGTAAAACCAGAATAATGGAATGTAACGAGAAATATTTAAATTGGTTTATATTTAAATTACTAGCTTTTTGTGTGCTTCTAGATGTGTACTTCAAGCTATATGTATTTTTATATTCTTGAAGGAGTTAAAATTTATATCCTTACCAAGCATTTCACTTGATACTCTTTCTAAAAATCTTTTTTATACTTTGTAGAATATTTAATATTGAACATTCCCTTATAAAAGATGTAGGTAATAAAATTTTTGCAACATAAATTTAGATCTTAAACTGCATTTGCAGAAGAACACTAACTGATTTACGTAGATTGCATTGTTTTATATAGTTCAAAGGTCAGGAGATAAAACAGGATACTAGAGTTTTCGATTATTAAAATAATATTCCCAAAAGTGGAATTAGCAGAAATCACCTTAAGTGTAAATTTTCCAGACGTGACAAAATGCAGACGTTTGTTTTCTTAATGACTAGATTACTGATTGTGCTATATTTTATTATTATATATTTTGCACCTTGATAAAAATCAAACCAATTCACAATAAAACAATTAGGAACAGTTTAGTGAGAGAAAAGAAAGATTTTCTCGAGTTAATGAGGACTTGTGTTAGTACTCATTCATTTAGGTAATAAAATGTCATGAATGGACTTCTATGAAGAAAGATGCGGTAGTCAATTTTGACGCATCCCAGGAATGTAACAAATTTGTAAACTTGGTTTTATTTATATTTATCAGTGCAGAATAAATACTCACTTGGTACAGCATAGCCAACATCCTGGCTTTTACGCCATAAAATCCCAAACGAAAGAAAAATATTATCTTAAATTAAAGATCGTAAAATTTGTATTAAGAATTCTTAATCTATAACATGGATGACATTTTTTGTAAAATAACTTCTTAGATATTTCACCTGTATCATGATAGAATGTTTCAATGCTCCTTAGGATTTGTATGCGTTTATAATATGATGTTCCCAGTTAATGCATAGTTCTCTGGTTTCAAATTATTGCTAAAGATTTTATTATTATTCTAATCCGCTGGGAGCGAACATCCTTGAATTCTACAGCATTTAAGTTCTTAGAATATTTTTACTGTAGTGGCACTGCGTAATTTTCCAGATACCATGTTTTCTTAAAGTATGCAATGCGGTTTAATTTGGATTGGCTTTATTTTGCAGAAACCAGAATTGCCCATTCTGCACCACATTAGACACAAATTTTGGCTAAACCGTAAACAGACTCAAAATTAGGAATGTAATGTCCAAATGTAGGATAGGGAGTATTACGCATACATTAAAAGGTATCCGAACACGTTCGGAGCACTTTTTCTTAAAATTGTGAAAGAAAAGCACCAAAATATGTTTTTTAGATTCGAATTTAATAAAGATTAATATTAAAGTATGATTTTTGAGTATAAATTATTATAAATTTACAAAAATCTTGAATTTCTGCTGCTTTTTAGAGGAAATTCCCAAAAGCTTCAAACATGCTAGAGGTCAAACTTTTGCAATAATTCAAATAAAACTAATGCTAAAATAAACTACATACTATGGACTAGTGCTTGTACTAGAATCTTAACATTCTTTGGATAAATAAAAATTTTAGAGCTAATCGAAGAATCATTATAAGATTTTCAGCAAATTTTTTATGTCATTTTTCAAATAAAAGACTATAATTTAAAAAATATTGTTATAATATACATTATTCTCGCCCATTCACTAGAGAAACAGTTGAAGAAAGTGTTCACAAAATTTCAGAACAATCGAATGATAATATCTTGAGTTATCATGTTTGAAGTGTGAAAAATATGCATAAAATCTAATTTTGAGAAAAGTCAAATTTTAGTTTTGCCACGCGCTTAAACTATCTAAACTGTAAAAAAATTCCTATAAAAATATACTAACATCATATTAACTTGAAAAATGCAGTTTAAAAGAATTTTTGACAGGTTTTTGTCCCTTTAAATGACAACTTCCGGTTAATTAAACGCCCACTTCCAGTTTTCGGTTTGTTACAAAACAATTAATATCTCATCTTCTAATTAACGCACCGACAAAAGTAAATATGTTTTAGAAAGGTAAATGAATGAACTATCCAAAACATCAACAATTAAAAAATGGGAAATTTGGTCGAAAATCGACTTTTCAACGTGCTCGGATACCTTAAGTTTTATCGAAAAATTTATCCTTCCACTGCTGACACCCGAAATAAATCTTATATGTAAATGGTTTATCCCCTTATTCCTTATGGAAATGAACAGCATAGATTTAACGGACGGGTCAAAAATGCAGGGGAACTTTCTTAAAGTTTGGCTTATTGATCTAAATGAAGTTGTTACAGATGAAACCACAGTCATTTACGTGTAGCATGGATTTTTTTCCCCTTGTCTGATTGAATCCATTTTATTATGACCTATGATAAAAATGCATTAGGTCTCTGTGCAATCCAGCCTTCGAAAGAATAAACGGAAAACTTAAAACTTATCCAACTCTCTATAGTGAGATTATTTTCTTCACCAAGAACGAATTTTCCACGCGATTCTTATCAATACAGATATCAGAGATGTGGTCACTATGATTCATTCTAGACAATAAAGTCGAAGATCTCGAGTGGTATGGGGGTGGTAGCACAGCACTGTAATTTTACAACAGTACTTTCAAAATAAATTCACTTGACACATCATGTGCAACAGCGTAACATAATTCATGTGTAACAGTATATTTTTTATGCAATCGAAGGCAGAACGTCTTAAAACTCACTAAGCTTGAGAATAAAAATTGAACATTATCGTGTTATCATACAAATTTTTCCTAATACCGAATTAAATTAATACTATTTTGAAAACTTATCAATGTTTCGTGCTATTTAGCCCCTCAACTAGTTTGCCCTTACGCTGTACGTGCATCGAATTATCGCAATTTTAAACTAAAACAAAGCCTTTCATAGACATTAGAATTTGATACAAAAATTACTTGGAATCTATAAACATTTCAGCTGTCCTTTAGGTTCTTAATTGAATTAAAATGACAACATATTCCCAAAATAGAATTTGTCATCTAATTAGATAGTTGAGAAAACAAACCAGTTAAGGGGTTAAAAATTAGTAGGATAATGCAGATTTTTAACAGTTCCACACAGCTTCGTGTTTTCTAATCTGATGTCTATGAATGGCTTAATTGCAGGTTTCCAACTCAAAAATTATAGAATTAAATTTTTGGGATAGCTTCACGACAGTAAACGAAATTGCTAAGCTAAAAATATAAAAAAATAATCATTGTCAATTATTTTTAACAAATCGAATAATTCTTTTATTTAAAAAAATAATTTAAAATTAAAGAACCTGAGTAGAACTAGGCGAATATAAAGATTTCAGCAATGAAAAATCTGAATATAACCAGATGAAAATAAAGATTTTAACGATTTAGCAATTTTCGGTGTATAATTACATGAATTGTAATGATTCCTCCAGTGCATTTTTCCATTCATAAAATTACTGTTGCATTATCAGTGATTTCTTTATTTTATGTAAAGAAAATGTATCGATGTATCTACTCGAGAATCCTAACCGGCAAAATTAACATTCTACTGATGAAGGATTTTATCCCTTTCGAGAGGAAAGAATTTTTAAAGAAAATAAAAGATGTAGGTTACATTCCTAATTCATCAGATGATGAATTCATTCCATTTAATAGGTTAGAACTCAGATATTTTTTATTTCATTGCTATGTTACAGCGTGGAACAAATATGTCACAATAGGGCTATGCACTGGGGCATATATGTCATGTTAGTCTTATAAAGATTATAAGAATTTTTTTTTAGATTCGATACACATGTAGTATATTTATAGCGCAATCGGTATAGCTATAAATTACACACTTCTTTCGCTATTTAATAGTTATTCTGTATAGAAAGTCACTGTCATTATCAGCATATTGTTAGCTTTCTGAAGATGAAATTATACTTTTGATGATGAACAATTTCTTCTGCATACGGCAAGATGTTCTTGGAATAAAAAACAACAACTGAAAAACCTACAGCTGAAACTTATAAGACCTCGGGATGTATGCACTCCAGCTTGAAAAACATGGGGGGTATACATACCCAGAGAACAGAACAAAGTAATTAAAATTGGTCCAAAGAGAGCTAACAAAATACAAACTGAATAATTTACAGGCTCATTTTGCGCATACACTGTAACAACTTTTGAAAAATGCTCTGCAGAGGATGTTATTACATGAATATTTGACATTTCACTGACTCTATGAAATAAAAACTGTGCCACGAAGTTACGTTCCTGAAATTAATAATGACATTAATGAAATAATTATCAAGAAAAATGTAATTACTTGAAATAACAATCAATCTTGAAACAGTAATATTGAAATAATAATCAAGTAAAATGATTTTACTTGTTGGCAGTTAATATCTACGGTTAAAGTTCACTGCGAATACTTGCGCCAACGTCACTAAAGGGTTAAAGGATTTGTTCTAAAATTCACTATTAATATATAGCATGATTATGCGTATTCTTTGATATGCAAATTATTATGGCTTTCAAAGTAATTGTTTATTCACTTATGTTTCCAAGAAATGGAAACATGTAAAATATATACCTCATAAAATATGATTTTTATGTGATCGTGTTTTTCAAGTAGTCTCTCACGCAAGCTCCTGGTAAAGTAAACAAATCAAGTAATAATACGATTGATCTATTTCTAAAATTTTTGACAGACACCAAAAATATTGTTTCTACAAGATTTCGTTCTATATTATCCAGCCAACTTTCATATTTGTAGTTTTTAATGTTTGCTTGATATAATATCACGTCTTGCAAACTAGAAAATTCAAATTTATTTTCATTATAATGTGAAGCAGGTATTGGAGAAGAGTCGATTTCACAATATTTTGTATTAGAATATGAGAAACACATATACAAGACACATTTCGATCCACGCTTTTCTTGCGGCACATATAAATCCGATATTGAAATGACTGAAGCGAATCTTCTAATATCGAACTATGTTGACGATGTTATCAATGAAATTTCTACCGAATTTTCGCAGAAGAGATATGAAATAACTTTTGCACGAACCAAACTTCTTTCTGAAATTTCTAGTGCTCGTTACTGATGGAAAACGAACTCAAAAGAAAGCAAAGCAAAATTCCTCTGCCTCATGACACGTGAATAGGTTTTTTGATTTTCTTTCCGCTTTGCACGAACACCTTTGTGGATAGGAAACTCAATTTGTGAATCGGCCCTGCGAAAAAAAATCAACACGGAAATACTGAAAAAAATAAGTCCATGAAATGAAAAATGTTTCTTTTTGGAATGCTGAGATATGTATTCGAGGTAGAGAGAAAAAGAAGCAAAGTTGCCTCTCTGAAATGGATTCGTACCTCTTCCGCGGGACATTAGACATCAAATTTTTCTGAATCTGCCATTTTCACCCACATAATTCGCAATTATACTGTCTACAGAGTTTAGGTGTTTTTTCAGAAAATACAATATTGATTCGAGGAATTGTGAATTCGGTAAACTATTGGTTGTTCCTCCATTTCCTTCGCGAATGAAAAAAATAAATAAACTCGATCTTCAATTTAATATTGTATTTCCTCTACCATCAAAGAGAAAATGGATCGCTTAGTGCTGGAATTTCTAAATATTTTTTTCACACTCCTAAACTGCAATAAATTTATAGAATTATTGATCGTTAAGAAAACTACGCCGTCCAAAACAATATTTTAATGAGTATAAACATTAGATTTTTCGTGAAAACGAATATTTGATTTTCTCTTTAGATAATAAGTATCACTAGGAAGAAAAGTTATCAAGTTCCAAGCTTTATGAATTCTGTGGCCTATACATATTTCCATTATTTTCAAATGGGCAAAAGAAAGCTTATTTTTGGATTTATTTTTATACAGAAATACGTAACCAAATTGTAAGACAGCGAATAGATCAAATGCAAAGAAGTTTGTCAGTAAGTTAAAAATGGATATTTTATCTGTATAAGAAAAAAGTTGAATTAATTTCTTTGATAGATAACGCATGTCACATGAGAAAAGATGGGAATATGTTCTGTGGATCTGAGTAAATTAATTAATATTGTCATGGTTGAAGTATATTCATTTTAATGTGGTTTGGAAGAATAGAAATTGAGGAGGCACCAGAGATTGCCATTGTTATCTAAAAATTGATTTCCTCAAAACTGCGGGAATGTTGCCCTCAATAGCATTTCGTTAGGAATTTTGAAAGTGAGGTATAAATTTAACTAATCTCATCTAGGGAAATGTTTATTTTAAATATATTTTTTTCAAAATTTTTTGAAATTTAAAACTATTTATGTGATATTTTTATTGCTTGATAATCGAATTTCTTAACTTAAAATATTACAATACAACATGAAAATTTGGACATAGTTTTCTATTGCTTAAAATTTATTGTGCATTCTCATCAACTAAATTGAAATTATTGACCGAATGTCGTAGATTTGTTCTTTGTTGGTAAAACCAAACTGAAATGTATGTATATATTTAGATAAGGACTGTTTTATTGTGTGTGAAACAAAAATATCTACTTTGGAGTATCACGTAGAGTTTCATTTCATTTTCTAATGAAGGCATGCTAGTCGTTATATAAATCTTTTTAAGAGTTTTTCATTTCCAGCAACCTTCAATTTGTTGTTTTTTCGAGTTTTCCTATTATTCTTAGGGATATTTTTCAAAAATTGTTTCGTATACTATTCTTCTCTATGTAAGTTTTCATGGCAGAAATACTTTTTTAAAGAATTATTTTTGACAGGAAAAAACATTCAGAAATAATTTATCTCTTTTTTTTCTTCCGTGAAACATCGAAACATAGTCTCGTTCTTTCTTTTTCCATCTGGTTTTCTTGTATACAAATGGATGAATAGATAGCGAAGACAAATATGTAGATAAGAAAAGCATTTATCAACTAAACGGATATTTTCCATGAAAAGGGAATTTCACGAAGGAAATAGGAATAGGTTTTGTGTATTTGATGGTTTTTATCATCTGAAATTGTTTCAGATGAAGATATTTTTCTGCTCAACAAAATATTTATTTGAATGGAAATAGAAATTTACTTACTACTTTCACATTCCATTGATCTTTTTATTCTCCGTTGAAAGAGGAATCATGTTTTTTTCGAACAAATTCGTAAATACAATTTTAATGACGAGCATTTTTTCTTATTTTGCCTTTATTAAGAGTTAGGAGCAGAGCCGACTCATCGACGCACAAATAAGCAGTGCTACAAAATATATTTTTCAGTAGCTCAATATCTTGACAATCATTGCCAGATTTTAAAACTTTCCACATTTTAACAGCATAAAATGAGCTAGTATTAATGTCAGATTAATATTATAATTCTCCAGTTAACGCACGAGCCTTGGTTTAAAAGTGTACCCTAAAACCCCGTTTATTTATTATTTTCCGCTAGAGAATATGAATAATTAAATTGTAACAAAATAAAGAAAGAAAATTTTAAAAAATAGAATATGAAACATAATGAATTACAAAGGAAATATTGGGAAAACCGTTTAAAAGAGGGCGAAAATGTAAACAAAAAGATATTGGAAGACAAAACACCGATGGATAAGCTGCTTAACTGTGCAGCGTCTATGACACGGTTTTCCCCTATTTTTACGTCATTTCGGAATGTGCATTAGCCATTTTTCAAGCGATTCTCAGCAGCACTGAGAAACAGCTTAGCTTATTTTCGACATTTCCGAAGACGCGGTTAATAAATTATGTTCCTGTCTTTAATTCCATCAGATTATAGAAATCTCACTAAGAAAATGACGAAAAATATTACAGAAAAAAAGAATATTTAACTATTTGAAGTTTTACAGTAGAATATACAGCTTTATATCCTTACTGGACGAAATGCCACTGGTTAGAGCTATAATTGCAAAACTAAAGAAACAAAGTGCGAAGTGAAAAAAAAGTACAAAGTATTCAGTATAGGTGACATAATAATCTCGTTTCGAGATTTTAAAATTTTTGAAAATGCTGACGTCAGATCAATGCAAATCTCTTTCTTCGCGTTTTGCGTTTAAATGTTTGTTTTTGTAATATTCTGTGATTGTAATTTAAACTAAAAATCACTATGATATATTTCATGTTTGCAATATTGCACATATTTTGTCCTTCGGAAGAAATAAATAAATTATGCTTTTATAAATGTTTAAAATGACACATATGATTTATTCTTCGTGCATAATAGTTTAAGCACAAAATACATCCTACGGAGTTCTTTTTCATACTTAATCCTACGATGAAAAAAATATTCTTTAAACGACTTTTTTGTAAAAATATATAAATGAGTATAAAGAATGTACGAAATATTTACAGTTTTTAATGTAACATTTTGATTAAAATTTCTGGATTCAAAATTTTACATTTTAAGTTGAAAATGAGATAAGCAAATTATTTTATTAATTAATTATTAAAATATTCAAAGTTCATCTGAAAGAAGACAAAATATGTGTGATACATATTTGCATCATTGAACAGCATAGGATAAAAGTAAAAGGATAGGAAAATTTGGTTATTTTATAGGTTAGGCGAATTATTTTCATTCAAAATCGAAGTGATCAAATTCCTTGAGCTTTAGTACATTAAGTCTATTATATTGTATAAAAGAGTTTTATCAAGTTTCATTTTGTAGCAAATAAATAAAAGTCAGGAAAAAATAATGCATTTTATATAACTCCTTAACTTAGAGAATATCTTATTTTCGGTTAAATTTGTGTTAGGATATTGGAGAAGTTTCTCTGAGTAATCTATTCAATTTTAATAAAATGTTTAATACAGGAATGTAAAACAATATGCCAAATAGAGCTGTTCCTTTATATATAGAATAATTTTCAACTAACGTTTGTTGTATGCTTAAATTTAAGGCTAATCACGCAAGTTGTTACCAGTCCTACACATGGTCATATGGCAAACATTTTTGAATAAGTTCAAGATTTTCTCAGTTCAGTATAAATTCAATATTCAAGTTTAAAAACACCAATTTGTGGAAAAAATCCCTCATCATTTAGCTTTTCTTATAGGGAAATTAATATTCATCTCGCTGTAATGCCGATAATTTTTTTGAATATTAACTGTATTCAACAGGAATTTTTATGTTAAATGTCCTATATATCTGGCTTTCAAATTATGATAAAAAATAATGCTACATTTGGCACATGCGCAGTTAAAAATTATTTACTACAAATACTCATATTTCTTAGAATATTCAAAGCATTTGTCTCCAAATTTAATTTAATGGTTCACTAGCATATTGTCACCTATTTTGAAAGTTTTGTATAATTTGATTTAAAACTCTACATGTTATAAGCAAAAAAATCATGCGGAATTTTTTTAAATCTTTATATCTCACCGAATACACGTACTATTTTACGAAAATGCATGTAAGTATTGCGTACGGCAAACAAAACATTGATGGAAGTTGCAAATCATTATTATTCTTCATCAATTTATGGCCGATCTCCTATATGCCCTCGTGACCGAATCTTCTCAGTAAAATGTGAGTTCAAGCCTATTCTTTACATGGTAGAAATTCAAGGTTAGTTCGCCCATCGCTTTTGTAAAAATTCGAAAAGATGTGTAAATCTAAAAGTGTCTGGATACTTTTGATCATATATTGTATATCTAAGTAATAATGTCCGGTATTGAGTTTACTACAAAATAGAGCCAATCACATTGTCATTGAAGGATATATATTTTACTATATCACATCGAACGTTTGTCCAAAGTTTAGCGAAATGATCCTGTACGACCAATCAACTGTGATTGAAAGATGTCTACCTGCAATTCTCTGTAGATCGTAGAAAGCAGCTGTAATACAGTCTGTGCTTCGGAGTCAGAAACTAGAAGGAGGTTCTAGACCAGATTCCGTCGAATATTCGCTGTGTATGCGGATCTAATGAGCTTTAGATATATAAACCAGGGTTAACCGTCTTCACGTTTGTGTGGCGTGGAAGAACTGAGTGCCATTTCAGGTGACGTCGTCTTCATCTGACCGTTGTTCAAAATTACTTTCCTTCCGAAACTAGTCCTAGTATTGCTCCAACAACAGAGCGGAAATCTAACTGAATTAAAGTAATCAAATCTCTCTAGATTACTTAATTTAAAGCTTTTAATGATGTAAATTTCAGATAAAGCATTTTCTCTCTCAATAGTAGAGCATCATTATATATAACCACGTCTTCTTGGCGAAATTTGAAAGAATGTTAATAATTATGTTAAAATGGGTGCCATATTTCTGTCGATTCATTGATTATCCGACAAATATAATATTTGCGACTTAAATTCTGAACAACTTTCTATTATCAAGTTTAAAGGCAGGAAGATTAAGCAGCTGCTTGTAAAATAATTAAATGAATTTATTGAAGTTTCTCGAACAAATGAATGTGTTGAATGAATTCAAGACAGATGCTGAAAGTAAGGTTTATTTTATCCATTCATAAGACATAATAAATCGATCTGAGCTGAAAGGATTCGTACTGAAATGGACATACTTATGTGAAGTTTTGAAATCAGCATCTTATTCTGAAAGAGAATTATTTCTTTCAAAAGTAATATAAGAAGAACCTTTTCAGCCCAGACTATGTGGGATTACCAAATATTATAATTAAATTTTCAACGTTAAAACCACTAATTTTAAAGCTTAATTTTGATGTTTAACTGATTTCAATGAGTTTGGTTAAATTTAAAGCAACTTTTTACTTTCAGTTTGATTTAGTTTTAAATATTTTAATATATTTAGAAGTTGAACGATAGAATGAGTTGTTTTAACAACATCTACGTCATAATTTCTTCCGAGATTTTCAAGAATAACCCTCACTTAAAATTTATTTCAAATCTTCCCCAATTTTTCCGAACAATAACATTCCCCTAAATTTAATAAATCAAAATAAAAACCCTACACCATGTGGACAAATATGGACGAAGTACAGGTGCATCTTCCGCCTATTCAGCACATGGTTTACTATGACGTCACTTGGGATGGTTCCAGCGGTTTCGCTCCAGACACCGTCGACACAAAAATAACCATAAGAAAGGAGAAAAAACGAAATACAATATTTTTGGAAGGAAAAGAAAAAAAAATCATGCAAATTTAAGGGTTGGTTTCTGTCCATCGAATCTTCATCCCTTCTCTTGACTTTTTACATCATTTCGGTTCGCAGTGCTTGCCTGTCAAATGTGTTTCAAATATAAATGATGATGCATCGGGTATTTTGTTGTAGCTTCTTTTTCTGACCCCTCTTCCCCTTCTTCAATTCGAAGTCTTCCCCTGGGTTCAGTAACGGCAGGTGCAAGAACCATGAAACATTCATGACGAGTTTTTGTTTCAGTACCGTCACCACTGTTCATGTATAAAACAATAACTTTCTTCAGGGAAGAGAAGAAGTGAAAATTGTGGAGGGATACACCGCATTTTGAGAAATAAAGATAAAATGGGAAGCATACCTTTTCTTTTTTCTCTAGGATGTGAAGAAACTGGTCGGGAATTCCCCGCACTGCTTCGAAACGTGTGATAATGGTAAGAGGAAACTCCAGGCTGAAAGCGTTTAGACTTAATTTAAGGCTAGAGGAATTTATATCAAAATTCATCGTTTTTCAAGTGGCAGTCGATTGAGAGCGTGTGGTTCAGGGTGTATGGTTTCAGAAATCTGAATTATTGCTGAGAGAAGAGTATGTTTAATGAAAGTTGCATTAAGTGCAAACCTTTTAGCAATGGAAATTATGTAAAAATATAAATTTGATGGAAATGTGTAATTTTTTTGAAAAATTTTTATGAATAATTTTTCATTGGCCATTTTCTTACGTTCTTGCTATTTCGTTTTATTTTTGAGTAGAAAAATGTGTTGCCTTTGTTAATAACTATACTTTGCATTACATCGGGAATTGAAATAAAAACTGGGCACAATTATGCAATATAGAACCAACTTCGAATACATATTTTGAGTCATAGGTGTCTTCTCAAAATATTACAAAAAAATACTTTTTTTAAAAAAATCATTGCGGCATTATTATTAGTCTATTATCCAGCTGTTTTCAGTTGGTTCAATTTTTCATGGCAAACTACACACAATTAAATTCAGCTTTTATCAGTTAACTCAAAATCTATAAAATGGTTGCTGATTCTTAACTGCACAATTGCGTCAAACTACAACATTTTTTTTCATTAATAATAAATTATGGTATAAGTATAAACGCTTTGAAATCCAAAAATACATAGTATATTCTTATTAAAGCATTTAAATTTATATCGAAATTTTCTTAAAGACTAAGACAATGTAATTTTATCAGAAAGAAATTGATTTAGATATTATGAACGTAAAAGTTTCGGACGCATTTTCGTACGTAAGTTTCGTATTCTGGAAGAATTGTTCTATACCAATTGCAGATTACAAAATCTGCATGAAATTTCAGAAATAAACCATATTTTGTGTCTGGGGGAATTAAAATATATTCTAAATACTAAAAGTTATTTACGTAAATGAAATATATAACCAATGCATCTTACGATTTATGGAAAAACTTACTATCCTATTATCTTTTATTGTTTATCTTGAGGGGTATGAATAACAGTTCTTCATTACCCGAGCGTTTTTTAAGTATTACTAGCTGCGTGGCCCGGCGTTATCTCGAATAATGCGTCATTACCTAGCGGAAAGAAGTTAGGTAACGTGACACATGCTCAACATTCTCTTCTAAATAAATAAGGAGAAAAGAGCTGTTCAAACATTCCGCCCGTCACAACGCGTCAAAATCAACTATTTTTAAAAAAATACAAAAAATTGTTATTTTGTAAAAAAAAAATTATACCGTGTCCTGGCGATATGAATGGTCTATCTCAGGGGTTCCCAACCTTTATTTCCTCGCGTACCCCTGATTAATTTTTATATTTTCGCGTACCCCCTATTGACATATCCTCCCACCACCAACAACAACCGTCCGTTTATGCAAAGAAGTTTTTATCAATAATTTTAAGGGCTTAGGTTAGATTAAAAGTCAAATGTCTCGGATTTGAAATTTTCCTGGAAATTATTTGCTGGACTTATTTTACTTTTTATTGTATTTTTACAATAGTATAAGTTACAACAGTAGATCAAGGCCAAAGAAATGATATCAGTTAATTTCGCATTAACTTATAATGATGGCTAAAATGTACACTCCGTATTAATCAATCTTTTTTATTCTCTTATATTTTCTTGTTTTCGCCATTTACAACTTTATTTCGCGTACCCCCAAATGGTCCTTTGCGTAACACCAGGGGTAAGCGTACTACAGGTTGGGAACCTCTGATCTATCTGATTCCGGAATTGTTTTTTCCTGACTTTTGTACGGAAGGAAGAAAATTACCCGACGAAAAACAGGATCGCTGCGTGGCCCGGCGTTGCACGGGCTATCTCGAATAATGCGTCAGTCTCTGGTAGAGAGAACTAATGTCACGTACGCATTCCCAACATTCTGTCTTAAATAAATAAAGAGAAAAGAGCGGTTCAAACATTCCGTCCCCGAAAACTTGTCGAAATCGGCTTATTTAAAAAAATCGCAAGAAATACAGAAAATCGTCATTTCTTACTTTTCATAAAAATCGTATTTTTTTCTGACTTTAGTACGGAGGGAAGGATATATTGGATTTTGAAAATTTCTCGGGATCCATATTTTGTCATATGCCCGCCTCCAGTTTATTTTTCTACAAATATATTGTCTTTTTTCTAGAAATATTTCCTTTGAATCCTATATTTTGAATTAAAACTTTCAAATCAAGCCTTTTTATTACCCTAAAACAATATGGTGTGAAGGAAAACACGAGATGTTTGGAAAAAAGAAATTTTATTTTAAACTTTTAAACCCTATAATATTTAATACAATTTTAAAATGAACAATTACACTTCCAAAGTTCATAAATTAAAACATGGTATTAAAACCGACTCTGAGTCCAGTATTATTTTTAAACAACTCTTACTCCTCCGAAAAAAGACCGTCACCTCGATTCTCCATCCCTGATGTAATTAAACAAATGTAACTACCATGTATTCGAACTGCAGTATATACGCATGAAGCAAGATGCACTGAATACATGAAATATCAAAGCAAAACCTCATGGAAAACAACATTTTTAGTAAAATCGCTATTTGTGCGATTTTATTTTCCCTGTTTCTTTGTATCAATTACCAAAACCCGCACAAAATGCCATCCACATTGAATTGTTAAGGGTTCCATATTGCATTGTTGAAGCTTTCAACATTGAAAGAGAAACACGCAATTAAATATTTGTTTAAGCAATAAAATCGGTTTGAATTGCGCTGCAACAGTGAAAGTATTGTTGAAAATTAGTTTTTAATTAATATCTTTTTTACTAATTAAAATTTTGGAATTTGAATGGTCAAAATAGATTCCTTGGATTTTTCTTCTTTTCATCTTTTGGTACTTTCCGTTCAGCAGTTCGTGAGAAGATAGCCGGACATGCATACAAACATACAGTCGAATTTTAATAGTGTAGATTATTTGACTAATATAATATTTCTGGAAAATAAATTTGCCTAAACCGTTCTGTCGATTTGACTTCATCTGCAACCAAATAGAATTTTATTTTTCATTTTTTCTTTATCGTATTTAAGGTTAAGCAAAAAGTTATTTAAAAAATATACAAGGTGATGCTTTATTATGTGTACACACTTGGGATGAGTAACTTACTCCAAGATGAATCGATATCATATAGTATCCTCATACGCCATCGTTATATGCAATATAGAGAACATGAGAAATGACAAAGCAACACATGAGTGAAGAAAATTATTTTATTCAACAAAATGTAACGAATGCGATATTAAGAGAGGTTATCAGAAGGTGTTCTGATTTTCGTCCACCAGCTGCAAACAAGCCTCGCATCAACTCAGAATGGTATCAAGAGCGATTTGAAATATACTGTGCGTTTCTCGAATGGTCAGTTTATTTCAGATTGCTGGCAGCTACGCAAATGCGTGAGCCAAATTCCTTTTCATTGTCCATGGGAGTATCGAGCACAAGATTTTATATGATCCCGGAAAAAACTTCCGGATAGATAGGTCCGACAATTATTCATACCATTGAATGGGACAGACGAGGTCGTTCTGCTGTTGTCCTAATGGATTATTAGGTTCTCCCGAACATGAAAAGAGTTGGGACCAACCATGCTAGAACCATATATCATTGCGCTACGGCTGCTGAATTTTTTTTTTATCATTCAACAGTTAGGACAAGATTTCCTACAAAAATACCTTATAAAACCAACCATATCGGGCCTGTTACGTGTTCTTCAACACTGCCTGCCCAAACATTACTAGGAAACCGGTGTTGTGATGCACGGGTTCATGTAGTATGTATTTTCTCCATCGCCCATACGTGAGAGTTTCCAAGTGAAGTATGCCTTGTCTGTTAATAAAATAGAAGCCGGTAGAACGAAGTCTGTTAAACTCAAAAGTAGTTGAGATAAGGAAATCTCTATAGTTGATGATCAGGCTGTAGAAGCTTTAGCAATGCTCACGATATGGTTGCAATTGAATCGAGTTCAGGATCCTCCAGAAGATTGTCTGGGGAACACCACATAGAGTAGTGATTGCCTGTGACAACCAGCATAACCATCTTTTCCATGTCCGTGTAATTCGTCCCAGATTCACGGCAGGTCTCTTGAAATAGCACATTTCACATAATATTTGATACAGCCGTGAAAACATCTGGCGGTTTGGAGTACGTCATATTGGGTAGTGTTGCCTGTACAGGAGCAAAGCGGCTGGTTCTTTACAGTCTGCAGCTCCATATCTGTCAATTTTTCATGTGTTTAACCTTCCATCATACAACCTCTGCGGATAGTTGTCGAATGGCGGCTTTCCTGCTAGAGCTATTAACCGGTTCCTCAACAAAGCCCTCAATCAACTTACGATTCCTTCTTCGACCCTACATATCTACCTTATTCCAATTCGTTCTTGCCTAATCCATACCTCCCTAAAGTTTATACACGAGGTAACGATCTGTTTATAGATATTGGAAATCTTCACTAATTAGCTAATGACTTTCAATATTTGTCACTAACTTTTCTTTAGATGTTGTTGCTTGAAAATAAGGCAAATTCAATCATAATGATTCGGTTTATTGAATGAGCAGGAAAAATCTTTTTGAGTTTGTTAAAAATTACATTAAAAAGGATTTAAAAAGCATTATTATCACATGGCTATGTAAAAGAACGTAAAAAAATCTTTGAGAAAATCCATAGTTTGGCTTCTTTTATATCCAAACGCACAAATGTCTCTAATTCTTCTTAGAAATCCTAGATAAGTGTCATGTAACTGTAGAAAATGTAACTGAATAAAAGTTATTCATCAGCGGAAAAAATATCTACCGAAAATTCATATGGAAATGTCAGCTTCCATATTTAAGATAAATTTTTATAAATAACTGCTAATTAAATTAATTGCAATCTGTGTTATAAAAATAAGAATTTTTATTCTTTTCAAAAGAAAAAAAATGTATTTTGCTCACGATGTCATTATAAAACTAAATTACACAATTAAGTGTTATTGTTAAAATATTTTTCAGTACATTTATAAGATATCTCCTGAAAATTCATATGGAAATGTCAGCTTCCATATTTAAGATAAATTTTTAGAAATAACTGCTAATTAAATTAATTGCAATCTGCGTTATAAAAATAAGAATTTTTATTCTTCTGAAAAGAAAAAAAAAGTATTTTGCTCACTATGTCATTAAAAAATTTAATTACACAATGAGGTGTTATTGTTAAAATATTTTTCATTCCATTTATAAGATAGTTTAGATATATAATTTCACAATTTTTAGGCCGTTTACCAGTTTTTGTGCACAAAACTTTTATAATAGGTAAGAAAACCTTTGTTCATATTTTTGAAGTATATGAATGAGACAAGAGATCTGCCATTGAGGTAAGTAATTCGGTCATTTGAGGTATGTAAAACAAGATAAAAACCCGTTCATTTATTTATACGCAGTAATCATTATATATATTGCAGAAGAAAGGATTAAAATTAATTTACCGAATAAATTCATTTCCTCTATATTGCAATATTTCCTCTTACTGGGTTTAGAATAACTAGAATATTTTTGAATATATCAGAAAATTATGAATGCATTGCAAATTTTAAAATGATTATTTTCTTTACAGGTCCATAGGAGGTCGAATTGTTGGAAGCGTCTGGTGGTTTTTTACTTTGATCATCATCTCCTCCTATACTGCTAATTTAGCAGCTTTTCTCACCGTAGAAAGAATGGTAACGCCAATAAATTCGGCTGACGATTTAGTTAAGCAAACAGAAGTAGAATATGGGACACTCAGATATTCTTCAACACAGGAATTTTTTAAGGTAAATATTTTAATTATTTATTTTGAAATGTTTAAAGTACAAGTTCATAATGACCTCACTTTTGAATTTGAAGAATACACTACTCGGAACGTCTGTTTGTTTCAAAAAGCAATTTATTCATAAAAAATCATCATTCTTTGATCATATTCGTTATATTCTTCACGGATTCGCTAAGGCCTCATGATACTTGGAACAAAAGCCAAGAATTCTAGAGAATTATTGCTTAAGTCTGGATCACCAAAAGTAAATAAATCTGTGAATATCTTTATTTTTTGATAAATAGCACATATCTTTGATTGCAGATAGTATTTTTTATATTATACTGATACACAGTGTATCATTAAGCAGCGATCAACTGCTTAATTTATGGTTTAATCTGATTTCAGATTTTCTATTTAAAAAACGCCCTTAGTTTGAGCGTTTATATAGTTTCATTTACTTGAGAAACCAAATTCATACTTTAAGCTAAGCCTATGATGAAGAAATCACAGTTCTTTAGTTAAAATGTGTATAAAAAGAAAATTGGTAATTGTAACCTCTTAAAATAACATGGAGCTTAAAAACAATCAACTAGAAAAAGTAGATAAAAAAATTTAAAAATAAATTTAACTTAAAGTTTAAACAGAAACAACAAAATTTAAACAATAAAATTTAGACAATGTTTAAGTAGCGCGCAATTGCAGCTGCATACAAGAAACAAAAAACTAATGGAAATCAAATTAAATCAAAGAAAGCAAAAAACTAAGAAAAATACTCTGAGAGAACCGAATTAAACGAACAAGGAATCCATTCTAATCCACTTTAACAAGGGTTAAGGACTATATTCGAAATAGATTCAAAATATTTGGGAGATTTTTCTGTAAGAAGCTTGCATTACGCCAAATATAGCTTCTGTAGGCCTGAAATTTCCCAACAAAAGACAAAGGAGATCAGTACCAGCTAATAAGCATTATTTTAAAAGAAAAAGGAAAACCAAGCACAAACATAAAAACGCTAATAAGATAGATTTCAAAATATTAGCCATCGGGCTGAATAACAGCCTTCATAAAAATAAACTTACCAAAAGCTTAGAAGAGAGATAAAATGTCCTCACGTTATTACAAACCAATGCGAACTTCCCGCCTAAATAAGTATTTCCCCTTTCTTTCTTTTTTTGTAAAGAAAAAGTAGAACCATGGCGCCATCTGTATTCGAAAAGAAAAGCAAAACAGAAGGTATGAAAACAGGAAGGGGAAGGAATGAAATCATTTAGACAAATTAATAAAAAAAATAACATAGGTGCCGCAATGGATTGGTTGGTGATTCTCGGCACTTGAATCAGAGGGTCGCGGCTTCGTGACCCGATTACACCAAATATCTGCAATGTAGCGGACCTGGTACACATTAAATACATCGTGGACAACTTTGTAAGAGAGGGGGTGCAGTCTCAGGCGTCATCTTCGCCATTTGAAAATTGCAAAGTTCATTACAAAATAATCCTCGTATTGTTTCTATACTGAATGTTGGGCTTCCTAAATTACATTAAACTGAAACTTAAATTATAGTACTGGATATAGTTCTGGATTTACAGTGTTTCATAATTAATGTTTTTTTAAACCCGAATTTCTTAAAGATTTAATATGAACGATCTATGAAATAGGCTGTTGTTGCCAATGAAAAGGTTTCAGCGTATATAAGTAATGGTAATCTCGTTTGAATAAAAACTTTTTTGACACTATATTTCCCCATCACATGTATGTAGTAGTGACACATTCATTATTTATTTTTAAGAAAAGTATAGATTTATTTAGAGGACAAACAAGAAATAAAGCGAAACATTTCTCTTTTTCTTGCAGCGATCCAAAATCAATGTGTATGCCCGTATGTGGGAGTTCATGAATTCCAGAAAACACGTTTTCGTGTCATCTTACGAAGAAGGCATAAGACGCGTCAGAGAATCCAAAGGAAAATATGCATTTCTCATGGAATCGACTAAGAATGATTACATTAATGAGCGACAACCATGTGATACGATGAAAGTGGGTCGCAACCTCGATGCCAAAGGTTATGGAGTAGCCACTCCGCTGGGATCAAACCTTAGGTAATATATATTTATAACTCAGTGTCTTAACCTACTAAGGATGAATTAAATACATTTCGATTTTTATATGACTTCCAAGAAAGAGGGTGAATGATACAGTTAAAAGGTTTTTTAAACAAGGGTCCACTTATACATGCTGTTGGTGTATCGAATTATATACATTGGTTTAATTCTTTAAGTTTTACCTTCTTTCTGTTATTTTTGTAACCAAAATCGTTAAATTTAAAATGACTGTAAATTTCTTCAGAAGTATTCCAAAAGTTAAGAAATAATTATACAAGGGCAGTTTAGAAAATAGACTCCGTTTGATGATCAATGGTAGACACTCGTAGATACAAAACTTCTGCTATGCACATTGAGAAACTACATCAGTACATTAATAATCTCTATTCAAATTGGGGTACTTGACATAAAGTTTTAGGAGGTTTGAAATGTCCTCTTGAAAAAAAAATCCGACGGGAATGATACCATCTTCTAATAATATTGTTAGGTGCATTGTGAACTTCGAAGCGTTGCGAGGCAAGCCATTCTTTCATCTGCTGAAGAGGTGGTAGTCACACGGTGCTGAATGTGGGCTACGGGGAGGATGATCAAAAGCACCTCAACCGAACAGCTGCAGAATTCTTGGGAGCTCCCAGAGTTGTTCGGGTGAAAATTATCACGAACCAAAGACCCGCTAGAACATAATATGCTCCGAAGTTGCTTTGGATAGCTCGCACAGTTCACAATGAATCCTAGCTGCTAAAAAAATTTCGTTCTTAAGTAATTGCTGCACGCACTTCACATTTGACGGGATTTTATATTCTGACGCTTAATTTTAATTAATCTAGCGAACGAGTTAATTGTAACACAACCATCTAATTAAACACATCAGCGACAAATAAATGACGTTGCAGTCTCCACTCATTTCTCCGACATGCTCAGAAAGAGCTTAATTTCCGATTAACCCTCAAAATAATAAAGTTAAGAAACAATATCGAAGAAAGTCTTCCTGGTAAGGGAATACTTTATTAAAATATTACTCGATTATTTTGAAAATACAAGTGCCAGAAATGTACGCAGAGATTTCTAATTTAATATAATTCTTTAATATTTATTTAATTGAGTAAATATGACGTTAGAATACTGAGAGAGAGAGTTTTGTTCTTATACTCTTGCCAACAGAACAGTTCTGTCAGTACATCAACCTAATAACAGGTTTAAATAACTCAAAAATATCGCGTCGGCGAATAATGTATTAAAAGTGAAATTTCTTTTGGCCTCAGACTGGTATTGATTTTAGAATGCTTTGAAACAATTTTTGAAATGTGTAAATTACTAGGAAATATATTTTTTCTATGTCACAAAATACGAATGCAGAATTTAACTTAACCTCACCAGAGGAAATTTTTTGAATGAAAGTAATTCTTTCAGTTTTTATACAATTATGCTACCTTTATTTTAAATCGGCAACAGTTCAGTGAGAAAGAAAAAGAAAAGAAAGCTCAACCTTTTTCGAGCTTTTAACCCACAGATTAAAATCTTTTTTCCTTTACAATCGTTTTAAATTAAAGAAAAATGCAATGCATGACAAAAAAATTATCACGTTTCCGTTTTTCTGCAAAATATAAATTATTATATATTTACGAAAGGCATTCTCATTAAAAAGGGATATTATTTGTTTAAGAAATGTTTTTATACTCAAATTAAACACTTATTAATTTGGAAAAGCTAATGATTTAGGAATTTGTGCTTTTAGGCTGAAACAATATATTATCAAGGTATAGGTTTTCTCACATTTTTCTTCTGCAGATTTGAATACAGATTTTGCAGATACAGATTTGAATGGTAAAATTTTGTTTTGAATGTTAGATAGAGTATATATATGTCGAATAAATTCTCGAATTTTGAAAAGGGATAAATTTTCGCCTGGAACATAGAGGATGTGAGTTTGTCTGAAATCGTACGTCGTATTGGAAAATAAAGATCTGTTTTACCGGATTTTACGCATGGAAAATATTATTTTCGAATTGAAAAAGCAGCGGACGCAAGGGAAATTTATCAAGAAGAACAAATGGTTCAGTGTTGAGGCTTTCTGTGAATAAAAATCAAATTAAGATTAGGATAGAGTACACGAAGAAGAACATATCTAGAATAATTTAGGACAATCAAATGTAAAAAATATGCAGAGCACAAAAGGATATCCAAGCCAACATAATTACATTTAAAACTGCTTCAAGGGTAGGAAAAAATGCAAATAAAATTTAAAGAATGCTACAGTCCATCTGGTCCATCCAGATTTAATTTCTTTCGTCAGATAAAAACATTCTTTAATAAATCTTTGTCCATTATCCTTATTTTTTTGTCCTAATCTTGATACTGTCTTGCATGAAATTTTGTTAGCTTGGGAATCCCTTTGCATTCTGTATACCTTGTATGTTGATTCGTCGAAATTATTCGGGATATGTTCTTCTATGATATCACTTCACTAACTTTTCTCTTCTGACAAATTTTCATTTTCAGCAAGCCTAAAAATTGAACGATTTTTTGTTCGTCTTGATAAATTTCCCTTTTCTTTCTCCTAGAAAGCAATATTTTTTATGAATGAAATCTGACTGAGTAGGTTGTCTTCCAATACGACTTCATTTTTCAAAACGATTCATAAAATTTGAGAGGGAATTCGACATACCTATGCTCTATCTAACAATAAAAATTAAAATTTAATCTGCATCAAACGATAATTTAAAATGATTCCAAAAATTTTAAATACAATTAAAGTACTCAAATGAAAAATCAGAAGCGAAGAAACATATAACGTGATAATATTTTCTTAGCCTGAAAACACAAAATCTTAAACCATTCGCATATACAAATCAATAAGGGCCTAATTTGAATTTAAAAACTTGTCAGCTCGTAGTATTTTGAAGAAAACTAGAAACGTGATTTTTTTCCGTCTCGCACAGTATAAATCAGTGTTAGCGGTTTTATTTCAACATTTATTATGCCAATTAAATATCTGTAAGATTATGAGTGAACTATGTTCATAACTTCAGATCGTAATGCAAGGAAAATAATTATTTTTTACTAATAACTCCTCAAAATATTTAAGACGAAAGTTTATATATTCATTGATATATAAGAATTTTGCATATTCATCGATAAGAAGTAAATTACCATTTTTCATACAGAATCTGCTACTAAAACAGTTATGTGTTAATAATAATTTTTAAAATGAACATCTGATGTTATCAGAAAATTATTTATGTTAGAATTATTCGTATTTAATTAATTATAGCATAAAAAGTTATAATTTTGTTAATTTTGCATCTCTTTTGCATTATTTGCAGGGACCAACTGAATTTAGCAGTGCTATCACTAAAGGAAAAAGGCGATTTGGCGAGGTTGGAGAACAAATGGTGGTTCGATCGAAGCGAATGTAGGAACGGAGACACGAAGGTAAGACGTTTACAATTTTTGTAAATTTGTTAACTTATGTGCTTAGTTAGAATGGCATGTTCATTAATTAGTGATAAATTATATCTGTATTTTTTTCGTAAAGAAACGTTTTCCGACTGAACCACTTCATGAGACACCGTATTCGCGAGTCAAATCTAATGACGCATATCAGCTATACATATCACATGTAACTAAATGCTGCGGTGCGTGACACTGCGCGCATGCGCTGTCACTAATATCTTACGCTGCGTGACACTGCGCGCATGCACTATCATCTAA